>CAAKHG010036644.1:4098-28484 GCA_901007715.1 Dactylopterus volitans
TGTGTGAGGGGGGGGGGGGGGGGGGGGGAAGGGGGGGGGGGGTGTAACGGCACCAGTCTTATCTTCCACCATCGACCGCACGATCCCGTTGGTGGTCTGCACAACAGTTACTCGCAAAAGGAAAAAACAAAACAAAAAAAAACTACATGAACATACAGTATCTGGGTGGGGATGGAAGCGTTAGTCATTGATTTTTTTTTTTTAAATTTTTTTTTTTACTGTTTCTGTCAAAATGAGTGCACAGCGAAGACAAGCCCAAAAAAAAACAAACACCCAGATGACAAAGGCCCCACTCATGAAACCCAATCACAGGAACTTGGACACAGGAAGTGAAGTAGGTTATTATGGGTTACTCACGTGTCGATTGAAGTCGATTCCCTTTTGCGCTAAATGTCAGGGAGAAAGAGATTCAGCTTTTTTAAAAATGCGGCTCCGGTGACATTCAACTTCTTCAAAGTGACACGACAGACGATGCAAAAGTCAGCGGATTAAAACCGTTTCGCTCTCGAGCTCGCCGCTGACGGGCGAGACATGATTTCAGTGGTTATTTTTGGTTTCGTAAAATGCTGCTGCCGATTCTTTCTGGTGTTTTTTTTTTTTTTTTCGCAGTCGACCAAACTACAGGAGACGCATCTAACTTTATTTGAAAGGCAAATCGAAATGAACCAGGACGCCTGCTGGGAGACTGACTCTCGAGGGGAATTTCACGGCGCCGGCTTGCAATTGTCCATGATGATTGTTGCGTTTATTAAAAAAAAAAAAAAAAAGAAAAGATTTGTTTCTGACTTTTTGTGCGATGTTTCTGAGTGGCATTAAGTTTGGAGCGGGTGGTGCAGGGCGCTGATGCAGGTGGAGAGTTCAAAAACTGTTCTGGTTATGCTCCCTTCATTTGAATGTCAAATGGGGCCTCTGGAAACTGTGTGTGTGTGACCTGCTCGAGGAGACACACCATGCAAATAGAGGTATAGAACCCCACCACCACCGCACCACCACACACACACACACACACACACACACACACACACACACACACACACACACACACACACACACACACACACACACACACGCACGCACGCGCACACACACACACACAATATCAACTGAGGGCGTAATCCTAAATCTGACCCCAAACCCAGCTTGAACCCATATGTAGCCTTTAGACTTAAACCAAGTGTAATGCCTCAAACTGGCTCCTGAAAGTGTCTTGGGGATAAAGAAAAAAAAAATGAAGACCTGACAAAAACGTCAAAACGTCGCCATGTTGTCAAAATGTCCTCGCTTGGTTGGTTAAAAAAAAAAGAAAAAAAAAAAAAGAAGTCAAATTGCTTCTCACAAAGATAGCCACTGGGAACAAGTGGACTGATATTCCCTTGGCACCGTCAACTATTTGACTTCAGTTAGTCCCGAGGGCTGAATATGAAGCCAAACGTTCACTCTCTGCGGCGCGACGTCGGCCACGGAGCATGCATGAGGGCCTCTCTCGCGCTGCGCTGTATGGAATATACGACGTGCGGATGAAATCACTGCTCGCTTGGCCGTTTGAGCCGTTTGTGACTTTGGAATTATCAGAAATCCCCAGAGTCCAGTGGTTAAGATGCGTGCAGATAGCGGACAGATTTCCCGTCTGTCTAATCTGCTGTCTAATAAAGGCGACCGGGTCCCGAAGAAAAGCTCAGCGGATCGGACGCTGGCGATCAACTCTCTCTCTCTCGACTGCGGCTGGGAGCCTGGTTACATGTCGTGCCCTCTGGCTATCTGCCTACTTCATGAAAAAAAAAAAAAGCATGTGTTTATTAAACATTAAGAAATTAAGACCTCAGCTAAGGAGATTACGGTCGGGGCAGCTTCTTCATCTGTATGTCGCAAACAACTAACGGGCCGATTTTGCTCAGCCGAGTTTGGGGTTTTTTTTTTTCACTCCTCCCTAAATTCCAAAATTCAAACATATTCTCTTAACATGAGAAAATGCGCAGACTTTAGGAAATTTGCCGTTTTCTTCATTAAAAAAAAAAGAAAAAAAAAGACATTTGTCAGTCAAACGAGTCGGCGATCAATTATGTGGATCAGCCTCTTGGTGAGTGGAGGAGCTGCCGCGGCAACTCCACATGTCATCGGGCTGGAGTGAACCGCAGCAATAGTGAAACAATATTTTCCATGATCCTCAAATAGCCACCAAAATTTCTCCTAATGCTCTCCATCCGGTGTTAAATTTTTCACATTTCGTTCCCTTCCCAGTCTAAATAAAACCTGCGCACAGTCAGTGTTCAGTATGTAACAGGGCCAGAGCTCGAATATCAACTTAGGAAGACTTCACTTCGGGCTAGGGCTGACACTTTGAGGTAATAATTTGAAATGGTTCCAACGTGTGGGATGGTGGTGGAGTTTGGGATGTGTGTGTGTGTGTGTGTGTGGGAGGGGGGCTCTTTGTTTGAGATCGGAACTCTGTTGAATTTTAGTTAATAAAACACCCTGTCACCTTATATTCTGTCTTCCTGTCAATAATGTAAAACATTCTTTTCATTAATATAAAGGGACAAAACTAGCATGACATGCTAAAAAGGTAATTCATGGCACTAAACCATGGATGGGATTTTTTTTTAATACCTTCTGCACTCCGAAGCCAGAGACTCTCAGGCCCTTGAACCGAGCGAGGCCTTCTAAACTGCAATAACCATGATGAAATGAAAGAATGTTTCTTTTTTTTTTCATTGTTTTGGTTAGTTGTCATTAATCCAGCCGCCAATGCCTGACGTACGGGGCTCTCGGTTCCAGGTCAGTGTGAGCGGCACAGATCTGGTTCAGAAGCGGCACCGGCTCCAAACTGACCGTTGCTTTTATCAAAAATCCTGATGTTTAGCCGTCACACGGGTTCTAAACCTTGGGGAGACTGTGCTTTCCAACTGGCTAAGCTTTGGAATGGGCTTTGGACTCTTTAGAGACCACCCAACCTCAGGTCTGTAAACGCCGGTGCTTAAGTGCCCTCAACCTGTATTCTTTCTCATTTCCAGCAGGGGGGGGGCGCCTTCAGTGGTCGCAAAAGGAGCTAGTGCAGGTCAAGCCCCAACGTGGGGCCCCTGCAGCATTTGATGGGGGGACTAATGGGGGTAAAATTCTTGGTAAAATATCGGGAAAAGTCAAAAGCAACTTGAAACACGAGAAAGGATGAATCATCCGACGCCAGAGTACTTTTGCGAGCTTCAGGTGGCTTCCAGAGGACTCAGGACCAGAGCCCCGCTCTCATTATAGTCTTGCCTCCTCCACGTCCCCGATCTGCCGCACCAAAGTCCTCGCAACCTGCAAATTTTGCTTCCTTTGTTTAAATAAATAACCTAATAAATAAATAAATAAAATCAGGGCGACAATTAGGTTTCCCGCGCGATGCATTAGCATGAATTGTAATACCGCGTTGCGCGCTATGCCTCCTAAAAGCACAACTAATAAACCGCCACCTGTGGCACATTTCATCACGAGCCGACGTAAATAGCCTCGGTGGTGGCCACGCGTTCGCGGCAGCGGCAAAAAGACCTGGCATGCATCTTCACTTCTCGCGAACAGCCATTGTCTGAATAAAAGTTCCACATTTTCTGTTGCTGGTTCCTGGTTTTCTTTTTCTTTGTTTTTTTTTTTTCTTTTTTTCTGTGGCTTGTTGGTGTCCTCTGCCCCCCGGGCAGCCAGCTCCTCTCAGCAAACAGCCACAAGTGCATCCTGGTGCAGCGACCAACTGGCAGCACACACGCACGCACACACACGCACACACACCTGCACACGCACACACACACACACGCACACCTGCGCGCACACGCTCCCCCCTGCGACAGCAGCAGCTCAAGATGCCGCTTGTTTGGCTTTTATCTGTAACTCAGCTGACGTCGTGTCGACCGGTTCTGGGGTGGCTGGGGGGTGTGGGGGGGGCTGATTGGTTGCCAAAAGCCCAAAAGCGTAAAACTTGTTCAACGCCTAACCGACGTGACGGCTCCAAAGTTTGTTGAGCAGAAAATTAAAGAAAAGAAAAAGGAAGAAAGTCGGATTGAAAAGCCTGCTAGGATATTTCAACTCACGCAGATTAGACGCAGAATTTAAAAAAAACAAAAACAAAAAAACGTGCTTTTAAATTGAAATTATCAGATGATCCAGATGTTGTCATTTGCAAAGTTGGCACTGGAAAAATAAAAAGTCCCTGAAATACAATATAAGATGTAACGGATCACAACAACAAATAAAACAAATGTTTTAATCTAAAGATAGCAAGCAGAGCCTCTACATCACGGCAGGCATCGTGAGCTCAACTCATCCCTGTTGAAATTAGTCGGCTTTTATGTTTACGCGCGGCAGGAGGAAAGCGGAAACGTTCTTACCTGCCTGTTCAACTGAAGCGTCCGACTGCTCCACTGTGTCTGTGCTCATCTTAATATCTGTAAACGATAAATATAGCTGATTTTCCTACAGGATTGTAACTTTACCAGGACAATGAAGCACTCAGGTCACCCAGGAAAATGATCTTGAGTTTATTCTAATGAGCCCTCCCCTGCACACCGCCGCACAATCCGTACGCACTCCCGTGTGATCACTAGTTATAATATTCATAAGGAAGGACGATATTCCCACAAAGCCCCAGCAGAGCTCACTCTGGCCCTCACGGTGAGAATTTGAAGCAGGCGCGCGGCACGTGAACTCTTATTAGACGGAGCAGCAAGTCGGTGACGCGCCTGCGTCGGAGGAGGAACTCACCCCGGGTAAACAGTGTGTGCCGCTCCGGCTGCCGTCCGTCGGCCCTGATTATTCAAAAAGGAGCCCGCAAATGGAGTGAAAAGTTGGGAAATCCGCGGCTGCTCATTGGCATTTTGTGGAGAAGACGCTCACCTCTCGCAGCACGTCCTGCACTGTCTGATGGGCCGATTTGCATATGCCTCCACACGTCCTATCCAGCTTCTGACTCTTTGCATAAAACAACAATGGGGTTACTGCAAGTTTCCAGCGTGTGCGCGTCTGTGTGTGTGTGTGCGCGTGTGTGTGTGTGTGTGTGAGCGTGTGCTCACACACAACGAGGCTTAGCGGAGTTATCCCCAGGCTGGATAACAAGGAGATGTTTGTGTTATCACCGCCACCTGACATGCAGTAGATCGATGCGCTGCGCAGGAGCGGCCAGTCTTTTTGCGACGTACGTTGGAAATGATTAAATGATAAACAGGTCGACCATCCCCTCCAGATATTATAGTATTGATTATCGAGAGACCACGTTTATTTTTTTAAAACAAAAGAAATTGTTGTCAAATTTGATTAATGAGACCTTACATATACGAAATATATTTGCTTTTCAAATACATTTAATTTTGCTTTTGTAGGATTGCTATCGGTGAACTACTTTCAATTTGTGCTTCATTGTATATGATAGCATTTCTTTGTATCTGACTAACCATGTTGTATTGTCATAATTATTTCATTTCTGTTCTCTGGATGGAATTTTGATAAAAGGGCAAATTTTGACAAAGTAAATTGAAAGTTTTACTTTTTATTTCTGTCTGTTTTATCCAAATAAGAACAACAGCAATTCTGCTGAATTCTACCTGAAACTCTGTGTTTGTTTGTTTTTCCTTTTGACCGAGTTGCCATAAAACGCTGAACACGTTCAGCATTCCGTCATCGTAGTTGTGTAATAAAGAGGAGGAATATAAAGATGCAAATGGGCAATTGTAGATATTCATTTTCTGACGTTTGTTGCATCATATCATCAGGATATGCACCAATCAGCCATAACATTATGACCACCGCACGTTCACCACAGAATATAATGCAGCAGCCCTGCAACAAATTCTCCCTTCAGGTAGAATTTATCTTGAATTTCGATTGAATCTGTTTGAGAGAGGTGTTCACGTGATTTAATGATATTATTGGGACCGTAATTCCTGATGCTATTAGGCTGTACTGGGTTATACTGAAGGGCGTCTCTGATGCTTTTCCACCCTAATGCACATGAGCGGGATGACCAAAATATTAGGGACACCTCTCAGTGTAACCCAATACAGTTCAACGGCATCACAGATTACAGCCCGAAGAACAATCATTAAATCATGTGAACGCCTCTCTCAAACAGATTCAACAAAAAATCCAACACAAAACTCTTCCTGGAGGGAGAATCCATTGCAGGGCGGTGGTATTATGTTGTATAGTGCACATGCAGTGGTCATAATGTTACGCTTGATTGCTCTACGTCCTCATAAGAGGAATCTGAACTTTAGAGAAATATGACAAAAAAAGACACGCACTTTGTTCCCTGTTCCTATTTTAGTCTGTGTACACATGACAATGGGCTCCTCAGGGAAAGTCATCAATGTGAGTACCCATGTAAATAGATATTGGAGACGTTATTCCCCCACACTTTTCCTTTTTCGCACTAATCTATCAATTTTCAGCATTGCTAACTACTTCAACGTGTCTTACAACCATTCAACCATCAAAATGCTCAGCCTTTGAAAGACACCTGTTCATTTGTCCAACCTTCTAATGAACTTTAAACTTTTACTGGTACGAAGCTTTTTAAATAAATAAATGCTTTAATGTTGCCAATGTCTTGATAGCTTTATGCCAGCCATGCTTCGATGGACTGCATAATGTCATACGTGCGTGACATCTAAGCAAACTAGATCCACTGTCTGAACGGGTTTAATCCGAGTGCATCTTTGTATACACTTGTATAAATAACCTGCAAATAAGTGTGACATTTTACGGTTGTGAAACCTTTTTTTCTACTTTTTTTGTGGTAATTTTTAGAAGTTATTTTTAACTGGGAGTAACTGTAATGTCTGCGCTGTTGTTGTCGTTTCAGCATCGCTTCAACAGCTTTCGCACTACCCTCTCTGTCCAGGCGGTGGCGGTGATGCTCCTCGAGCCGCGTGACAGGCGTGACAACCGCCACTTAACCGACAAAAGAAGAAGAAGCAGCTCTCTGATTGGTGATTGCTAGGGGACGCGCAGCCTCGCCGCCGCTGCATCATTAATCCAGGGCGAAAGCGACCACTCGTCCGAACCCCCACCCGCCCCCCGCAGCACCGACACACCGATGTCAGACATTTTGTGGGCTTTTTGACGGCCGCCCGAACCGCCGCATGCCGGAACGCACGATGTAGCCGAGCCCCGCTCGTCGAGCGTCATTTTATCAGCCGTGACGAAGCCGCGTCGCCGGTCGGTGAGTCGAGTGAGTTAGCGCGCTAGTAGCAGCAAGCTAGCTGCCCCCCACCCCCTCACGCTCCTCCGAACATGTTTCACGGGGCTGTTGGTGGGCCCCCTGCCATCAATTAGCGTCAATAGAAGCATCGGCGAGTCTCCAAAACAAACAAAAAATAACGTAACTACAGCCGGGACACGTTTGCTGTCAGCCTGACTGGTCACGACGGGGCCTTTTTTTTTTCAGGAACCGGCGACAACCTGCGCCGCCTTTTAGCGATGGGAGCTGTCATTTTGCCATCATGTCATGTCGCAGTCGCGTTTCCTAACTTTGCAAACTTTAGCAACAAACAACGCATTCTTTACTTTTTTTGCATGACACGCCAAATTACGCAGTTCTTAATGTTAAAGTGAATGCAAAGCACGCAATGCCAAAAGCCCTAAATAATAAATAAATGCATGGATGCTGTTTGTTGTGGAGCATGCAGACCTTTTGGAACTGGGAATCGTTTGCTTCCTGGAAGGTGGCAACAAACATTAATGCACTAATACACTGGTAACGCTAGCATAACACTATGGAGGTGCACTGGGTCATGCTGAGAGGTGTCCCTAATATTTTGATCATATATGGTGTTCCTAATATTTTGGTCATAGACAGTATTGGTCAACATTCGGGCCACCTCTCAGTATAGTTCAACAGCACCGCAATGTATAGTCCCAGTGACAATCAGTGAAATGTAGTAGGCCAACAGCTCTCACACGGATTCAATAAAATTTCAAAATAAAGGGAGAATTTATTGCAATACTTTTGCATCATATCCTGTGGTAAACATGCAGTTGTTGCGATGTTAAGCTTGATTGGTGTATAGTATATTTAAAAAAAAAAAAAAAAAAAGACCAGTGGTAAGGTTAAATCAATAGTACACTATTATGCTAAATGAAAGTTGTGTTAGTTTTCTGGCTCCATATTCTGATACGTTTAATGTGCACTGAAACATTGACTAAAGAGCTTAAATGGAAACGCTCACTAGATTGGAGTCACGCAAGCAAGATGGGTTGAAAGTCGCAGGCCAAAATGTTTAACCTTTGGTTCCAGAACGGAACCAGGCAAATATGAGGAGTGGATTTTGGATGTGTGCGTTAACTTTTGTCTCTCTGTGGCGTCTCTCACCATGATGACCGAGGAAGTGGCAACATACGGCTGGGAATTCAGAATGTAGCAGACAAAAGAACCAAAATGTTTTAAAAAAATATGATGTGTTATATTCAGAAGATTAATTGATAAAAAAAAAATTAGTAGTTCACCTATTGTTTTGATGTCATCTAAATAATAATTTTCATGCAGAAGTGTCAACCATCATCTTTTTATAACTTCAAATTTATGAGGATTTGCTGTTTTTTTTCTTCCCATGTAATATCAAGCTGAAATTTGATGCCCTTGCCTTGGGGTCATTATATTACATACCTTTTTCCTTATTTTTTTTGTCATATGACCAAACAAACAAACAAACAAATACCTGGCACAGTAACAGATATTGAGGATCATCTTTGGTTGCAGAGAAGTCACACAAAGTCAAGGAATTTTCAGTGATGGCGATGGCGGATGCTTGGGAAAGCTTTAAGCTGTTAATTTGCTTTCCCCCCCCGTCTCTCTTTTTGTTTAGACTGCTTGCTGCACCCTCTTTGATTTGTCACTAACATCAAGAGCTCAAACTGGCTGAAATGGATGAGCAAAGTGTCGAGGTACGTATGGCACGCGCCTGATCACGCAGCTCCAATGTGTTGTTCTTGACAGAACACGGTGTGCAATTTTGAGATACTAAATGTGTATTTCTATAAATATGGCATTTCAAGCCTGGTATGAGGTACTTTATACGCACGAAGGCTGTTTGATTTGGTCAGATTTGTTGACCTTTCACCCGATTGGCTCTGTGCCCTTGCAGATTGGCATGGCTGCACATACAGTGAAGGACAATAGCCTCATTTTTCTGCTGTTCTATAAATATGGTTGTGCAATTTGTTTAAAAAAAATAATAATTACAGTATAGATTTTTATCTGTTGAGTCTCTACTAAACACAGTTGTACATTCAGCACGCTGCAGCGCAGCCGCTCGGCCCCCAACCCGTTTACCTCTCTGAAGACGTTTTTGTTGACAGTTTGTGTGGTTTTGACTCGTTTGCCGATTTTCCCCGGCTGGAGTTTCGCTCCGCTTAAAAGCCTGACCGTCTTTCCCGGCGCGTCTGTTGCAGAGCATCGCCGAGGTGTTCCGCTGCTTCATCTGCATGGAGAAGCTGAGGGACGCTCGCCTCTGCCCACACTGCTCCAAACTCTGCTGCTTCAGCTGCATCCGAGTAAGTCTGGCCACTCCAGACAGGCGCCGGCAAACGTTCTCCTTTAGAATGCCAGCCTGCGGTCTGCTGTTTTTGAATATATGCTCTCGTTAGACGCATTTTTTTGATCATGCATTTTCTTTTTTTTATTGCATTTTACTGACATCTCTTGGACGGGGACGTGTAAACGTTTGCTCAAACGTCTTAGATGAATGTGTGTCAGCATGCCGAGGTTTGTGACAGGCGTTCAGTCATATCAGATGAGCTGCACGTGCTTCACGTGTCAGGAATCAATGATTTATTGTTGCACTTCTACAAATTACGAGTGACTCCTGGGACATTTTTTGAAAATGGGTCAAAAATCTAGTTAGCAAATCCCCAAGTTTCAGCTCTGAGCACACTGCATCTTGCATTTGCCACATTTGAACTCAGCCAGGTCTATAAATTAAATAGAGAACTTGTCTGACTCATCATCATTTGTGGTTTTATACAAATTTGACTATGATGAATATTCATGGGAACAAGATGATGTGTGTGGAAGAATCGACGGTTATTATTTTCACAGTGGAACGTGTTACTCAGTGCATTAGTGGGTTCCGGTGGATTTCAGTAGTTTTACATGAAGGTTTATGAAGGAATAACCTTTTGATGGGGCGTTTCAGCATCTTTGCACGGATTGCATGTAGGTTTATAATTTATAATTGAACTGGAATCTGTTGTTTGACAGCGATGGCTGACAGAGCAGAGAGCCCAGTGTCCACACTGTCGGTAAGTCCCTCGTGCTCGGCAACACACATCTGGAACAATCCATGTGCAATAAATCCTCAGATGTAGAACATCCCACACAACCTTGATGCCTTTTTTTTAGGATCAACCACATTGAGTTGATTGTGAGCGTACTGAAAGTCGGCTCAAGATGTTTGGTCGTCGGCTTTGTTCAGCGTTAATTAATTTAATTGGACACATTTCCCCTGCCGTTAGTCTGTTTGAGCAAATAAAATGATACAATTTGAAATTATTTTATGTCTGTAATAAAAATTAACGTTTAAAAGTGCCATGCTCATTTTAGTGTATTATGCCGGCATACACACAGCGGTTGCAAACGGTCTACAGAGAATCTTGATTAATCTGGTGCTTGTAGTTATTTTATATTTGTTAGGTTGTAAGGTTTGAAGTGATGGTGTGTGTGTGTGTGTGTGTGTGTGTTCGTACAACCCACAGCGCTCCGCTGCAGTTGAGAGAGCTGGTCAACTGTCGCTGGGCCGAGGAGGTCACCCAGCAGCTGGACACCCTGCAGCTCTGCAGCCTCACCAAGCACGAGGAGAACGACAAGGACAAGTGAGCTCCTCCTCCTCCTCCTCCTGCTGCGTTTCACCTCCCTATCTTCTGCTGATGGTGTTTAGGATGGAAGGGTTTTATATGATGAATGAAACCCAATTTTACCCACAGAATTTCAGATACATTTGGAAAGCTGCTATCACAGTAGATGCTTCCTTCTTTAGTTTATAACTACCGTTGGCCTAATTGTAGCCTTTGCTTCAGATGATAGGGCAAACGTGTGTAGAGACATTCCCAATGAGGAGAAAGGTTCAGGCTGCTCTGAACACTCAGTTATTTTTTCTTCAACTCTCGTGTTAAGCTTGTTGGCTCGCTGCAAATATCTGCACGTCTTCATCTGCTTCATGCAAAACATTCCAAAGGAGGCCGCAGCTCGGCAAACGCCTGGAAGCCGACAAAATTTGGCTCTTAGGCAGAGTGGCCCCTAAAGAGGCCGGAGCTAAAACAACTTGTTTCAGGTGGCAGCTGAACCGCCAGTATAAGATAATATAGATAAGATAGTATAGCTGAATCATGCAAAGCTACTCATGGGTCCCTTATAATAGAACTGTCCAATTTTATTGTTTGGAATAACAAAAGTTGAGCAGCAGTTCCCTCTAAGAGCACAAAGAAATTTGTGTTAAATGTCTCTTGCCATTAGATGGATGGACAGATGCTCTTTGTCAGGAACTTTCATATTACCGCTGCTGTTTATTAGCTACGTGTATTTAAACTTCTCATCCTCTGCTACAGTCATTATTGTCCTCCTCTTCCTCCTTCACAGTCTTGATGAGTTCTCATAAACTTTGCAGACAGTAAAGTGATATAGGCTGACACTTTGAGTGAGTATGTAACAAATATCCGCAAATACTTTGTTTCTTTTTTTTGTTTGTTTGTTTGTTTGTGTCGCCGTTGTTGTGTTTCTATAGATGTGAGAACCACCATGAGAAGCTGAGTGTTTTCTGTTGGACCTGTAAAAAATGCATCTGTCACCAGTGTGCTCTGTGGGGAGGCATGGTAACTTTTCACAGCTTATATATTTTTTTTTAAGATGTCTTAAAGTTCGCCTGCTTTCATGTTTCAAACATCCAGAAATATTCGCACACATCAATTCATATTCCCAGGCATTACAAATTACTTTGTTTTTGTTGAATCCTGCTGACACACGAATGACGTCAGTAATGAGCGATGAATTAAAGCGGCCGGCTTATTTGGCTGCGAGTGGCTGAGTGCGTTCTCCTCTCCGCCCTGTCCAGCACGGCGGCCACACCTTCAAGCCGCTGGTGGAGATCTACGAGCAGCACGTGACCAAGGTGAAGGAGGAGGTGGCCAAGCTCCGCCGCCGCCTCATGGAGCTCATCAGTCTGGTGCAGGAAGTGGTGAGGACTGCGCTGTGGTTCGGGCCACGATAGCTGCACGACACGCGCTTAAAGACGCAGGCGTTCTCCACGATAGCTGCTGTGCCATCGTGTGGAACTGCTCTGACAAATATCCTCACGCGCTGGGATCTGCTGGCAGTTAAAACTGCTGTAGCACGCTTGCCTGGGCAGTAGGGGGCAGTGTATTCAGCGTTGATGATACGCTTGCACGAATTGGGAGTCAGGTCGTGACAGTTTTCAAAGGAGCTGCATATTGCCAGTTTTCACGTTGACAATAAGATGACATTTTCAGAAGATTAGTCTCTGGAATCCGGTTTCAGGCGCTTGAGGCCCTCAAAACACTGTTGCCATGTGAACGAATGAAAGCAAACCAAGCCAATATTTGCCATTTCATGACGAAAAAAGTTGTTTGAACAGCACCTGAAACCTGAAAGACAAGAAATACCCATGTCTCAAAGACACACGCTCATCATGACCTTTATTCGGTACACCAGGGTAGCTGAATATTCAATAAGGCCCATGTCAGTGATTCACTGCACTCAGTATTAATTTTACATGTTGTTGCTATTAAAGTCACTTTCCCAAAATTGTTCATGCAGTTTTAATGACTCAGAACGCCAACACTTTGACGTCTGAATTTAATGAAGGCAAAGTAAGAGGCAACAAAATGGCAGGGTGAAATTCGGAGAAATGTTCCCCGTCTGGTATTTCAGAAATCAGAATTTGTCCTCAATTTGGAAACAAAATCTATTCAGTAAAACCTGGAATACAGTTGTTGGGCCAGTTTTTACATTTTGGAGGAGCGCTTGCAGCTGATAAATTTCAGTGAGGACACGTTCTCTCTTTTTGTGCTGCGATCTTCAATTTTTAGATTGTCACCTAATGTTTCACATGAGTAATGTCTCCCTTATAGCTTGAATATTTCTCAAAACTCTTTGCAAACAGCGTCAAATTGCCCCAAATATCATCAAATTTGAACTTAAATCTGTCACATTTCATTATAAAATGACACTTGTTCTTGAAATATTCGACGGGGGCTTGTCATGTTATTTAGAGGCAGGGGACCTTCGTCCCATCGATGACTGTTACAATCATTTTAGTCATGTAGATTAACGTGAGTTCGAAGTACATTGTGTTTTAAGGGGTTTATGCAGTTTAGGTTTAAGATATTGTTGGAAGCCACTAGATGGGGCCAAGACGTTGCCACTTCCTTTGAGAGCTGACGTCTGTGAAACAAAGTTATTGAGCCTGTGTGTGTGTGTGTGTGCGTGCATGTGTGTGTCAGGAGAGGAACGTGGAGGCCGTCAGGGGAGCGAAGGACGAGCGGGTCAGAGAGATCCGAAACGCCGTCGAGATGATGATCGCCCGCCTGGACAACCAGCTCAAGAACAAGCTCATCACTCTCATGGGTAGGTCGCCGTCGCGCCGCCGCCATGTTGGTTCCAGACACCTCTGGCAGCTGAAACGTGAATCGCATGCGGCGATATCTAAGAACAACGTCGAGTTAACATGACCAAACACAGGAGTTGACTTAAGAAAAAAAATAAAGGTGCAATGCAGTTATAAACCAAATCATTGTTTTATCCTTCAAGTCAACCCGAGTAGGTAAACCTGATGGATTTTATTAAATCCATGTTGGTGCAAAACGACCTATCTGGCACTACAAGGAGTGTAAAGGTCAAGACCCTAAGCTAACACACCATGCGGACTCCCTGCTGACTTTTATAGACAACTTTTTTGTAGAGCTCGTGGCGGCGCTATGCGTAATATGCATATGAAATATTTATCCAGGCTGAGTGAATGCATGCACTCAGCGCCCACATATATAAATCTGCCCACCGAACCCACTCATCCACCCTCGCGCCCATCCACCCTCGCCGTTCTCCATTGCGGCCGACATCCAGCACAAGTGCACTGAAAATAGAAACGCTGTCCTCCCCATCAGGCCAGAAGACGTCCTTGACCCAGGAGACGGAGCTGCTGGAGTCGCTGCTGCAGGAAGTGGAGCATCAGGTTGGCGGTTTACAGCGGGGCGAAACAGCCTCCATTCATTTATTTCCATCGCCACGTTTTCTCGTCAGAGTTGCTCGATGATAAAACTACTATGGCTGGCACAAGGGTTGAGAAGCAGCCCCGTGGCGCCATTGAAGAATAGTTTTAATAGCTATACAATTTGTACTACAGTTTATTACCGAACTAGAACCAACAGTACTAGAAGCGGAGCAGTAGCTCACACCTCTATTCTAAATCCACAAATTACATCATCTTATATTGATGTTGGATAGAGTTCCCAAACAAAAAATACTTTAGGGGCACATTGGCAGCAATTACATTTTTTTTCTTAACTGTATCGGTACATTGATTGAAATAAGTGAAACAATTTGGGTTCACTGGATGTGAATCTTTCCTAACGTGCAGGATTTAATGTGGATTCTGGACATTATTGCTTTAAATATGCAAGAAATTCTTTCATGGCAACCTGTCTAATATTTCCTGAAGAAATGATAAAAGATGACCCATCGGGCAGTTTTAAATAGGGCAACAAATCCTGGATCTGACCCAAATTCTCGTTTATTTTCTCCGCCTTGTGCTCCATCTTTCCACCAAGTTTCATGAAAACTGGCCGGGCAGTTTTTGCATAATCCTGTTTGCAGATAAATGACTGGCATGGAAAACATAACCTCCTTACCAGTCATGATTATTATATTGTGGGTGGGGTGGGGTGGGGGACGGAGCTCCTCCACATTCTGAGGGTTTTAGCTGTGAGTTATGAGCTAATATATCAAGTTGATGTCGCTAATGATATGACAGCTGCCCTCTACCAGCATATCCGTCATTTGGACTCATGTTTGTATGCAGCTGATTATTTTCCGTCCGATATTTCCCTCATCTCCCTCAGCTTATGGCGGAGTTATCAGCTCCGCCTGCTGCCGCTAGACATTACACTGATAAGAGCATTGAACAGTGAATTAGCAAGATTACAAGCTAAAACAGAGAGCTTTTTTTAGCCTGTGTGGCTTTTTTCACCATAGAATATAACGCGACAGACCAGCAATAAATTCGTAACTTCTGGGACATGATATTTTTTTTTAAGCGGTTGCAGAAGCGTAACATTACTTCGATTACATTTTACTGGTTCATGGCACATCAACATGAACAAGGGACAGTGAGTGGGATTCGACTGTTTACGAGAAAAGCTTCAGGAGTTCTGTGTTGTATTTGAGCTGGATTACGGTGTTCAAATGTGTTTTCAATCCATCAAGCTCTATTTGTGTAACACTTTTCATGCAAATGATGTAATACCAAGTACTTAATGCAATAAAAAAAAAAGACCTCACCTCTCTCCCATCACATTCATGCACATAGAAATTTATTTAAGCCAAAATGGCTGTCATAAACCTGTATTTAGGAAAGATTGTAGACAGGTGGGAATAGGTAAAATAGAGTGATGAACATAGAATGATAAAATAAAAAAAGACAAAAAAAAACATGCTGAAAGAGCAATGATTAAAATGAGTAAAAGCCTAAAAACAAGAAGTGCCATATTAAAGCAACGGTCCATAAAATACACACACTAAAATGAGATTACAGTGAAACAAAAAAGAACGTCCTCAAATGTGTATGAAATAGAACAAAAGTTGACCAAGAGACTACGATTAAAAAGGCGGTTCTTGAGTTTTTAAAAAATCTCCACACGCTGCTGCCCTCAGCTCGTCAGATCACATCGTCATCATCGTCACCACCATCACAGCATGATCACTGCTGTGTGTGTGTGTGTATGTGTGTGTGTGTGTGTGTGTTTTTCAGCTCCACTCCTGCAGTAAGAGCGAACTGATCTCCAAGAGCCCAGAGATCCTTCTCATGTTCCAGCAGGTCCACCGAAAGCCCATGCAGTCCTTCGTCACCACGCCGGTGCCGCCCGACTTCACCAGGTGCCCCTCATTTAGTGAATATTATGTTTATTGGTCAGTGATTTGTAAAACGGCACCCGTCATACTTTCCCAAAATGTTTTTGACTCTTTATATTGGAGCTGAAACAATCATCATTTATGTTGCTCTCGAACCGAAAATGAAAAGAGATTTGCCTTCAGCGGCGCTGACGTGTCACTTTGCTGATTTTGTTTGTTTTTTTTCTTAACGTCATTGATGGAAAATGTGACTACGACTTTTGGATGTTTGTCGGGCCTACAAGGACTTTGAAGACGTCACTTTTTAAGCAAACTTATGATTTCTGAAGTACTTATCACAATAAGTGACTGATATTACAGAAGAGGTGTTAATTTAGTGTTTGTGTGTGTTGCGTGTGTGTGTCTTTCAGTGAGCTGGTTCCTGCCTATGACTCTAGCACTTTTGTTTTGGTCAACTTCAGGTAAAACTTCCTTTTTTTTCCTTTTTTTTGGGCGGGGGTGGGAGGTGTCAACAACACGGACCTTTTAAGAACACACACTACTTTCAGCTGATGGCGCCTGAAAGATTGTTTTTGAACTGCTGCTCACTCTCCACCTTTGAGTGTAACACTTGAACTAATTTTATGAAAGTTGTTCATTTTGCATCAACCGCCGTCTGCATGATGATCTGCAGTCTGGATGAGGACAGAGCCTTGAAAGTGTGGATACTGGATTTTGTTTAGTTTCCAGAATGTACGAATTGGATGAATCTCAAAAAGTTGTTTGTTTTTTAACTCATGATTTTGTTTCATCTACATAGTCACTTGTGTTAAAATCTTTTAGTATTCAGTTGTCATATTTGTTTGGGAGGAGTCGCGATATATCAGTGACATAAACTGATATAAATTGAGTTTTCATACTTTACCCAAACACCGCGATTGCATTTATAGTAACAATTTAATTGCCTCACTAAAAAAGGCTTGAGAATCTGGAAATTTTTTCGGTTTAGGTACCTTTTATAAAAGTGCTTGAAAAACGCCTGGACACATCCCTTGATAAGCCGTGTGAACCCTGTATGCTTGTTTTCATTGGCCGAGTCTTAAACTCCATGGAAACTCTAAATGAGTTTTGCCTGATTGCTGTCTTGTTTTCCGATCATATTGACAACCCGCCGATGGGCTTCCCGGGAACGCTGCGTCTGTCATCGCCGGTGCCGCCAGCCAAACAGCCTTTGCTTGTCTTGTGTGTTAGAAATAACGGAGAAAGGACGGCCTGCTGGCTCCAGTGGTTGTTGACAGAGGGGATGAGGAGCGTTTTTGAAGCCGCTTCCGCCACCGCTGAGTGTGCTTGAAGAGCTTTTACCCGTTTGGATGGGAGTGGAGACTTGTTAGACCTGGAGGGGCCTCAGCGGGGCAACAACGGGCGAAGCGAAAATAGCAAAGTGATAAAACTTACAGGATGCGCAGGGACGCCACGGGGTTATTTGAAATATCTAACGAATGGCTTCAAATAGGAATCTTATTTCACAGAGCCTAACGCTGCTCGTGTGGTTACTTGTCTTTGCAGCACTCTAAGGCAGCGGGCCGACCCGGTCTACAGCCCCCCTCTGCAGATATCCGGGCTCTGTTGGAGACTCAAAGTCTATCCGGTGGGTTTCTGCCAGTTCTCCAATTTTATATGTCTTCATATTACTATATGCGTATAATTGATTTTACTTTTTTGATATGTTTATTGAAGACGATTGCTAATCTGATAAATATGGGGTTGCTGACAGCGGTAGCGATGTTTTCACAAAGCCAAATTTCAGCATGACAGTAGGCGTTCACCAGTTTGCCGATCATGGACGATATGAATGCTTCCAAAATGATGTGTCAGTAATTTGGCAGTAACAATTTAATTGACTTGTCATTAACGGAACAGCCAATGTTCAACAGAAAATTGGTTGCCAGCTCTTTTAATCATTTGAGTAATTTTTTTTTTTTTTTTTTTTTTTTAGATTTTATTAGCAGAATAGGGTAGAATACAAATTTGTTTTGCTAAGCCCTGTGTATTTTTTTGTTTCAAATTTTTTTTTATCATTATTTCCACAATGAACATACAAATAGCAATGATACATTGGAAATGAGTGTCACATTATTAACAAAGGTATCCTCCCCAATACAGGTTGAAGTGAGTGGTATCCCAATTTTTTATCTTACAAAACTTACAGAAAAGAAAGTAGGTTTACAAAGATCTTGAGGTAGAACATTGCCCCATCCCCACCCCCCAAAAAATAAAAATTTAAGTAAAGAAATAATTACCCTCCACCTCCAAATCTATAAGATGTTAAGTAAAAGGCACACAGAAAGAACCAGATAGTGGATTTATTTTTAATCTTAAGAAAAAAAACAAAGGGTAGATGGCAGGCAAAATAAAATCGCTATATCTTGAGCTTCTCAAACATCAAGGGTTCATTGTATCCGCTCCTGTGCTGTTATAGCCTACACGGAATGAGGGAACCCTGTGTATTTTTTTCAGTAAACTGACTATCTGCGGTTTATAGATGGCTGGCTGGGTCATATCATGATGTCACCTTGGACTGTGGTTGGTTCTCAAATGGAGTTTAAAAATGCCTTCTAGCTTAACAACTAACAACAGGGTCTTAATACCCTTTCTAAATCTGGTGTTGTGTGTTTTCTCAGGATGGTAACGGTGTGGTTCGCGGAAACTACCTGTCCGTCTTCTTGGAGCTGTCCGCTGGACTCCCTGAAACATCAAAGTATGTCCTCTTTCTTTCTCAAGGAGTCCTGCATTTTTTTCTTTCCATAGCGAAGTCTGGGATCCGGTTAAAGCACTTAGTTTTAATATGGCTGAGACGTGGTGATTTGAGTGCGAGGGAGAGCCAGATGCTTGAGGGCTTGGAGTCACACTGGCGGGCTGAGAGCACTGAACCGGAGCATTCGCAGTCAGACCTACACGACCGGGGGAGGAAGCGCTCGCCTATCGCTGTTTGTTTTCCCTAATTTCACAATGACAGAAAAGGTTGCAATGTGCCCGGCTAAGCTTCGGAAAGGCTGCGGCCCATTTACTAATTTGGGGCCCGAGCAGTTTGTCATTTCATTGGCAAAGCACAAGCACAGCAGAGTCTATGAACACATGAATGCTCAAATGCAGTGAAATATGAGGGATTGCTGATAAAGGTTGTCAAATGTTGTGTTCAAATGCTCATATCCAGAAAATAAAAATGTAAAAACGTCACGTTTGGCATCTAAGACTGTTGGGTATCCCCTTGTCTCTATATTGCTGAGTGGTGAGGTTCTCTTGGTTCTGTGTAGGTATGAGTACCGCGTGGAGATGGTCCATCAGGCCTCCAGTGACCCAACCAAGAACATCATACGGGAGTTTGCCTCGGACTTTGAGGTCGGCGAGTGTTGGGGCTACAACCGCTTCTTCAGACTGGACCTTCTGGCCAGCGAGGGCTACCTGAACATGCAGACGGACACGCTGGTCCTCCGGTGGGTGCACACACACACACACACGCTCGCACGTCATCATCGTCCGTTACTCATCGTCCATCATCGCTGAATAACCCAGCGTGCTGATTCATGTGCTGCACAGCTACCAGGTTCGATCACCCACCTTCTTCCAGAAGTGCAGAGACCAGTACTGGTACATCAGCCAGCTGGAGTCGGCTCAGAGCAGCTACATCCAGCAGATCAACAACCTCAAAGAGGTAGTGTGGGTGTGGGTGGGTGTGTGTGTGGGGGTGTGTGTCTGGTGTTCAAATTGTAAAAGGCTCAGAAATCCAGAAATATTTTTAGACAAAAAAAAACTACACCACTTTTTTGTGTTGGTTTTTTTTAAAATTTGGTTGCAAAAAAACATTTTACTTTTTTCTTGCGCAACACGACCACGGAAAGAACATTTAAAAATCAGATTTTATTCATTTTAAGACACAAAGTTCTGCATTTGTAACGAGAGAGAGGGACGGAGGGGGCAGGAAACCAGGGTTCATTTGTATTTATATTTGTACATTTTTGATGTTCTTCTTTGAATATAGCTTTATTTTCCTTCGGCTTGTTTTTTCACGTCACGGAGCAACAGTATTAAAATCAAAAGTACTGATTTGTAGTTTTGAAATGTTTGGTGTATATCACAGTCTTAACGGAAACGTGCAAGAGCCCACTAGATTGAACTTCCACGCCGTGACCGGCCGTGTGCGACCCGTGTTTCAGAGGCTGGCCATCGAGCTGTTTCGCCGCCAGACATCCCGCAGCTCCTCGCCGCCCGACCCGAGGCTGGCCGGAGGCCCCACCACCTCCGAAAGGGACCCCCGCTCGGTGAAGAGCGACGACGACATCCAGACCAGTTTGATCAACAATAAAAAGGGCGAAAACGAAGACAGGACGCAGCACGATGACTCTAACGTAAGAGCGCGCTTCACGCCAAGCTGTCACGTTTCTAGTTACTTCAGCATATGAACTCAGCCAGGTTTATTCATCTTGCTAACTTAACTGCATGTATGTATCTAAACTTAAGTTATTGAGGTCTTGCGAATAAAGTGAAATTCCGCATCTCTCTTTTTGCTGTGAGAAACTTCCTCCTCCTTTGGAGCTTCACTTTGGGGGTTTCCTACGATGCCTGTAGACAAATGAGCGTCAGTCAAGATTGTTTGTGGAAGGTTTTGTGAGGGTTTTGACAGTCTGACTTCGTCTTAAAAGTAAAAAAAAACAAAAAAAAACAAAACAGAACAAGTAAATTGCAGTTTGCAGGCAGCTGCACCAAAATTTCAATCAACCTCCAAAGTGTTCACGAAATTCTGGAAATGCAAAATCATTGTTCAGGGTTTTAAATTGTAAATCGGCTCCTCTCAGTCAGGAAGATCCGTGCAATCAGTGTTGGGCAAAAAAAAAAATAGACACTTTCTTATTTCTCCATCTCAAAATAAGAGGGAAGAAGCCAATAACAACCACACACTGACATCTCTGTAGTCTCGGTTGCAAAACTTCTAGGTAAGAGGAGCTTTCTGAAAAGCTTTCCTCATTTTGCCGTGACCTTCATTTTGTGGGTCAGTGTGCGGCACCTCCATCCAAGTCAGCCGCAGTGATCGGTGCCTCTCTGTTGTCCAGGAGCTGTCTGACGGTGACCTGGAGGTGGACTGCCTGACAGAGGAGGAGGTGAACCCGCTGGACGGCAGCAGCACCTCGGGGAGCTCCACGGCCACCAGCAACACCGAGGAGAACGACATCGACGAGGAAACCATGTGAGCATGAGTCCTCAGGGCCGAGTCGCGTCTGCTTGGTCGTAATTCCTTATTGCTAAAGATGTTTAATCGTCGTGATAACTTGAAGGCCTCCGATTGTTTCAGATTAAGTTGCATCACGAGTTTTTTTTCCCTCCTCTTCATGTGATCTTCCTGCTTGTAATCAAATAGCGTTTTTAACCGTACATGCCGTGCTGCATTTAGCAAACACGTGACTCGGTGGTCCCATATTTGCGCAGGTCCGGAGAGAATGATGTCGACTTCATTGGGAATCTGGAGACGGAAGAAGGAGAACTTCCGGATGACCTCGATGGAGCCACAGGTATCACTTAAAAAAAAGAAACACTTAACGGTTGACCGCCGTGCCTCTTGTCACGCGGGTCATTCTGCCGCTTGCTTGTTAGGAGAGAAAAAAAACATGAATGACAAGTTTTTATTGCAGGTGTCAATAAAAACGACTGAAATGAAATGAACAAAGTGCAGAGATGAAGTGAGATGGAAAAAGACTGTTTTGGCCAGTTTTTTTTTACAATTGGACGTAATTTGCAGTCCAAAAAAAGGTAGAAAATATATCACGAAATATGTTATTGCAATATAGCATCTATCAAAATATATTGTGACCTATTTATTGCGATAATACTGTGTAGCGGTATCGTGATGCCCATCCTCTCGAGTGCTGCAAAGGTAGAGAAAAACACTATAAATGCAGCCACTTTTCCACATGCTTATTTTTGTGACCGGCAGCTAAATAAAAGCAATAAATCCTCATATTTGTGACACTAGAACCATCAAATATTTATTGTGCAGCCTCAGATAAAGGCCTCGTTCTCTCCTCCGGTGACTTGTGTTGGTGTTGAAAGGTATGAGGAGCGTGAGTCATTGTCGGTGCGATGTTCTGCTCGCGCGGTGCCGATATAGAAACACTCGGTGTATGCATGTGTACATGTGTGGGGGAGGGGAGGGGTTGTGTGTTTGCGCCGTTGGATCTGAGAGTCGAGCTGAGCGAGAATGTTGCTACACACTCCCGGAGTCCCACGATGACGCGGCGGCTTCTTTATCACGACGTTTTGCTCCAATGCAATTGTTTTTTTATAAAATGTGAAACTTTGTAAAGGCAGTTCAAACTTTTAACACAGGAATCAACCGACATGAATATCACAGTATGAATTAAATCATGTTTGTTAGTTTTTTTTTTCTAAAATGCTCAACCCTCCTCATTAGTAGATTTAAAACATGAAAAAATAGCTGCGATCGGCAGACAAAAAAATCTATTTAAATAAATATACAATACGTGAATAAACAGATATTGTCTCTGGTCAGTGTAAATCCTTATATTCGGTTATTTTAACCGGGCATACAAAGTTTATACTATTAATAAGCAACAGCATCCGTGTGCATGAAGGTTAGAGGTTGGTGATCAATTCTGTTGGATTTACTAGATTTACCACAGCTGGTTTTGCACATTTACATCATTTCCTCTGCGTGTAAAGTTGTGTAAAAGTAGATGGACCGATTGTGGGGAAAAAAAAAAAAATCAAACATATGTCATTCAACTGAAATCTGCAGCGATCAGACTCGGGAGAGAGCGTGCCATCAATATATCCCGGGAGATGTTTTTTCTGTCTGTCGGCTGTTTTCATCTTTAAAACGTACGACCTCCTCCCCGACCTGCAGGCGGCTCCAGCTCCACCCTGCGCTCCCTCCACCGCAGCGCCGCCGCTGGACGCGCCGCCTCTGCCAACGGAGCCGCGGCCGGCGCCGCCGGCGCCGTTGGGTCGGGCGGAAGCAGCCTCCTGGATATCGACCCGGTCATCCTGATCCAGCTGCTGGATCTGAAGGAGCGCAGCAGCGTGGAGTCCCTGTGGGGCCTTCAGCCGCGGCCTCCCGTCTCGCTCCTGCACGGCCAAGGTCCGTGAACGCGCCGCGTCGGCTCTCCTGGCGGTGATAAGCGCCTGTTTGCATTCTTGGAATGTTTCCCTCAGCCGTCCCCAGTCCATCCACCTCCTGTTGCTTTCTCCTCCCTTCCAGCCCACCCTCCCTCCGGGAAAGAACGCGAGCGGCGGCCTCAAGTGGTGCGCCGATCGCCTCCGGACTCGGCGGTCCTGATCCGCCTCAAGGCTCAGATGGCCGAGGTCCGCAGCAAGATGTCCGATGTCAAGAGCCAAGTGCTGGAGGCTCGGGGGTCTGGAGAGCCCAGGCCCGGCCCGTCGGCGGTCTTCGGCGGGGAGGAGGTGTCCTCTCACCATGCTGACTCCGAGCTGTCGGTGTGTCGCAAGCCCGGCGAGCTGGACCTGCTGGGGAGAGCAGCTGCGGCTCGGCCCAGACCCTGCCGCCGGGGTGAGCCACGCCGCTCCACCAAAGCTGAGAGTAATTGTTCGCTGCTTCGGCAGCTGCTGTGCAAATACTGAGCCAACGGTAACTTCAGGAGGTATAAGCGAACAGAGGAAGCATCCCTTAAGGTGGAAAGCATCTCCAATATTACAGATAACCACATGTCAGGTAGCCAGTGTTCCTGTAATAGCCTTGAAGCAGCTTGAAATGGTTCAGCTACAGTTTTAAGGCCAGACAACCCTCCGAATGAGTGTGTTGAAGCGAAATTTCTCGCAGCAGCCAAATGGCTCAAGTTATCGGATTCAGGCGTCCGAAGGAATTACTCAGTTGCGCGCGTGTGTGTGTCTCTTTCCAGCCAGGAAATCTCTGTCGCCGGTGCTGGATAGCGGCAGCTCTCTGGTCATGAAGCGCCGGAGCGCGGAAGACATCGAGAAGGACGCGAGAGGAGCAGAAGCCGCCACGGAGCTCAGCCTGCATCCCAAAGAAGCGCCGGGAGGCGCAGAAGGTCGGTGCCCTCCGCGCTTCTGCTCAAGAGCCGGTGCTCAGTGCGTCTTGTTTTCATTTTTGGGAAACGAGCTGTAAATACAACTTAGCCGCATTTTTTAACGCTGAGCTCGCCGGCAGACAGTCGCCCGTTATGTTCTTCTGTTGAGTTGCTGAATATACGATCGATATTCGCTGTCTTTTTTTTTTTTTTTTTTTTTGAGAAAAATATGTGTCCTTAGCTGCTTATTG
>CAAKHG010036645.1:6041-29487 GCA_901007715.1 Dactylopterus volitans
AAAGGAATTTAGGGGGGGGGGGGGGGGGGGGGGGGGGGGGGGGGGGGTGTTACGTGTTTGCGTACATGATTAGTCTTCCTGAATTAATTTGTGTATGTAATCGGGCATCCACACAGGTGGTCTGGGACCCCTCAGGTGTCGGCGGCGACACAGAGGGTTAACGGGCGCGGGAGGGGGAGTGAAGGTGGGGACCCCCGGCGGCCATTCCTCCCCCAGGCTCGCCGGGCACGTAGCTGTGGCCGTGCACCAGCGTGGCTGTGATTTCCTCCCCGCACCGCACGACCCGCCAAGTGAGAGGTGAAGTCGCGAAGAAGCGGGATTTAGCCTCAAATCCGAGAAGTTTATTTATTTAGCAGCCTTGGAAATCGTTTCATATCTGGTCCGCTTCTCCCTGGGGGAAATGGGGGGGGGAAAACCCCAAAAAAAACCCCAAACATCCTGGACCAAACCTGACAGATGGGCCAGTGACCACATCTCTAAGCTCTAGTGATGAGTGGACTGCATCATTGTCACATTAGGGGATTTTCCTCCCCAGCCATGACTTAACACTGACCATGATGCCACCTCTTTTTAAACGCAATTAAAAGAGGGACACTTCCAAAGTGAACATCCCTCCCTTCGCTTCAAAATGTTCCCGACGGCGTTCGGGACGACAGCGTTTGAATAAGATTAAAGCGAGGCATTGCTGTGCGTGCAGAGAACACTCTGACATAATGACCGGAATTACAAAGCCTTATAATCCTTTTTTCCTCAGATCTGCTGGAGACCAATAAATCCCAAAGTCGGTGTTTGGGTGATCAGGTTTGTTGGTTTGGTCATAAGATGCTTGGGGCACTTTGCTTTCGCCACATACACACAGGACTGCGGGTTTTATACGTGGCGAGAGTTGATAAACCTTTGAAAATGTATTTTTAAACCTGGAAAAAAAAAACCCAACCCAAAACAGCAATAGCAAACGACTGAGCAAATGCGGCGCCATCCATTAGAGAATGACCTTAACGATTAAAATATCCGTCATTCATGCACGTCAAGAGGGAAAATAAGCCCGACAATCTGCTGGCGGACAAGAATGGAGGGTCGGGAGGGGGGATGGAAAAAAACGTGATGTATCTGTGAAATGAAGGTGAATGGACCGTGAGCCAGAGATTGCGAGAGATTAAAAACTGCTAAATCCAACATGAACCGAGAGATAAAGGATGGAGAGAGATGAGGCGAAGGAGGTCAGGCTCTGTTAAGCGTGCCACGCGACCGCCTCGCCGCACTGACTGGGGCAGCGGTTTGGCCTCAGGAGGGTCACTGCTACCAGCATCCCGTCACCGGCTCGGCTGCTGACACAGATTTGCGCTGTACTACGCAGGGAACCCTATCAAACGCGGTTCGGGGATTAGTTTTTACTGCAAAAAAAACAAAAAAAAAAACAGAGCAAAGCACCTTTTGCCATAATTTTGTGAGATTAATATTTACGTTTGGGGGGAGGGGGGTTTGAGCTGAAATCATGACTCAGAAGTGGTAAAAAAAAAAAAATCCCACAAATACCCAGATTTAGTACATTTGACTTGCTCGAGCAGCTCAAACTGGTAGTGCCGTTTTCTTCTGTTAAACAAAACGTTTTTTGTTTTTAGTCCTAATTTTCCACACAGCTGCCCTCAACAACCTAGAGCACAGGTCCTGCTTGAAGAAGAAAAACTGTGGCAAACAACAGTTTCGGTCAATTTCCCCTGGAGGCAAAAAGACAGACTTCCGAATTTGATATCAAGCATTTATTTATTTTTTTTAATTTTCAACATAGAAATCTCATCTGTAATCGCCTCGATAAAGAAAATCATCGACAAAAACGTTTCCTAGAGACAAGTATATAAATACATTGACTGAATCTTAAAATCAGTAAAAATAAAAAATTTTGCCTGCAGCCACAGCGACATTTCATGTTGTTCTTCATCAGCTATCAGGTCTATCTACAACTACAGTATGTACCACCACCGGCTGAGCGACACCTTGATCCACTAAGGCTCTTTGAATACACTCAAAAACGCCTACCAACAGTCTTGTTAATTTGTTAATTTCCACTAAAATTTTCCACTAAGCTGCCCACAGAGAAAAACAGCAATTTTTGTCCTTACAAAAAGCTATTACAGTATGCTGCTCCAGGTACAAGTACTAATAGGTAAAGCAAGAGATTGTTCATTTCAGTTCAAATTGTACACAAGTACTATTATCAAAGTCATGCAAGATGAAATTAATTCTGACATCAAAATTACAATTGGATGGAAACTATAAAAAAAAAAAAAAAAAAAAAGGTCGCCAATGCACTCTCTACACAACTACAGGTTAAGGCAATGGAATTTAATTCCTGTGATATAGACTTGTTTAAAACCAACTTTGACGTGGAATTAAAGCTGCTCCATATCATTATCTCGATGCAGATCTTCTTCCAGAATTTATGTCAAAACGGCTTTTCCATCATAAATCCCGGAGGTCGTTTACAACCCTAAGAGTATTACATTTCACATTCAGCAAAAAAGGTAGTAAAAAACAATTCATTGACATCAAAAAGGAACTCAATACAGCATTTTGCACAGTGCAATCACGGGACCGGAAAAAGCCCTTTCACTGTACATATGGCAAGGCTTTTTCTAGCTGACATTGGAACAAATGTAAAATTTAAAAAAAAAAAAAAAAAACAGCGCAAGAAGGATTGTAAATGTCTTTAGAAAAATCAATGCACAGTCTAATCAGATAAAGATTAAGGTAAAAATAGAGGGACAATACTTTATAGTGCTACTGCATTATGGGATCACCCCACTGCTCCACAACACCACAGTGTCCCCTGATGGTCAGGATCAGTCACTGCGCCCTTTCCAAAGCTCATCGCAGCTTTGAGTGAGTCTGAGATCAGTTTGTCCAAACGCCAAGTTTGTCTTTGATAGAAAGTGGATATCTGATCAGAATAAACAAATCGATAGACCTCTCTGCTGTTCATCTGCAGCATGCTCCCAGCAGTCTTGCTTCTATTCCCCACAGCTGCGTCGGTGGGAGGTAAATATATTAATGTCTGGAACATGAAATCATATGATTGGCCAGCTGGAAGGTGGGTTGCAACGCACAAGTGGTGCTGTCACTCAGGAGGCAGCACCCCTACGTGCTCGCCCCCTCATTCCCCTGACAGGAGACATGCTGAGGGTCATCAGAGCAGGAGGGTTTCCTGCTAAATCACACAAATCTTAATACATCAGGTCGGCACCTATTTGGCCATTCCACTATACAGATGCCCTTAAATCCTCCCCATGCCATGTCTCTCTCAGTCAGTCACACACTCACACACACCCGATCCCATCTATACATACTGATGGAACTACTGAATTCATCAGCAAGGATTGTGGACCGTCATCCTTCATTTCTAAAATCATAGTTGGCTCTGTGAGGGTGTCACCGCCATGGCGAGTGTGGAGAGGCTAGAGTGGCCGACCTTCACCCTCTCAGCTCATGGCAGATGAATTATGTATCAAGACAGACTGCGAGAATCCCAAACAATCTTTTAAAACTGATCCGAGACCGGCTCTGACATGCGGCCGTCTCACACACTTAATTCACAGAGGGGCGGCGGGCTTGCAAAGAAAACAAAGCGCAACATTCTAGGGAGCAATTTGTAAAAAATAAAAATAAAAAAAAATACAGGAAACCTGTGGTGTAATTTGGGGTTTATGATAAACATACACTCCTGCAGAAAAAAAAGGCCTTATGCCATTGAAAAATAATTACATAAACATACCTCCACTGCAAGCTCCACCACTTCTGGAACTCCACTTTGTTTTTGCAGTGTAGCAAATAGTGCAAATTAAGTAAGATTTAAGTCCATAGGACCACATTTCATCACATTTTTAAGCCAAGCAGCTGATTCCGACTGCTTGTTTACTTTTCAGCAACTGATAAACTCTTAAATGTATCTTAAAAACAAACTCTGTACCTGGTAATTATTGCATGTGTCATGTTTAACAATCATTTGCATAAGGTTTGAGTGGACCTGTGATGTGACTTCATGTTTCCCTTCGGACCTTCTTCTTTTGGGAGGGCTTCGCCGGCTCCGCGACCTGCTCAGTCTTCTCTGCAAGTGGATTAAAAAGAATTAAGCAGGGAAGGAAGCTGCATTTCCCACCATCTGCTAAAGCATTGAGAACACGCAGGAATGGAGCAGAGTGAGCGGTTAAAGTGAACCGGGTCCAAAAGGAGAAGGGTTAAATACAAATACACGAGTATCTAGTTACATGCTTCTTCGTGTTTTCCACTGTGATTGAGATGGAACCTACTCTGAGAGGAGGATATGCTGGGAATCTGCTTTTTGGAGGCCAGCACAGGAAGCTCTTGGGGTTTGGGTGCCGCATTGGCCGGGGTCACTGGGGTCACGGCCTGAAACGAAACGCACGCAAAGACGATAGACTGAAAGCGAAAATCAACAAAGACAGATCCTTTTGTCCAAGATGATGATTCGTGTTTCCGCCCTTGCCTTCGCCTCAGATGTGGCCTCCTCTTCTGTTTTCTTCTTCTTTTTCCTCTTCTTCTTGGACTTGGCTGCTCCCCCAGTCGCATCCTCGGTGTCTCTCTCATCTTCTGATACCTGTGACAACGAAACAAGCTAGAAACATTATTTGAAAACTGGGCTCAAATGAGTTGTTGAATTATTTTTTTTATACGTTGGTTAATGTTTTACATCTTTTTTTTTTTCTTTACTGCTCGTGTTCCACAAATCAAGCAAGGCAATAAAATCCAAACTTTCAGAGGCTACTTCACAATATCATGACTTCCAAAGCCTTGCATCACAATGCAGGTCACTTTGAAAACAAATTGGAATAGCATTGTGGGGGCCCTGAAGATGAAAACGAGTGGCTCTGGAACGGCGGTCCGACCTTCTTGGGAATGGGCTGTTCCTTCAGCAGAGGCGCTGGTGTCACCAAAACAGGAGGCTCCTCATAGTTTCCCCAGTGCTCCACTGGGGCATTCCAGTCCGAGCTGGGGTCCACTGATGCCACGTTGTCTTCAAAAACATCATAAGGACGGTGGACACTGCTTAATTCATGCATCTCTCTGAGTGGGTACTTTTGTATCCTTTCCACGCTTCTCAAAACCATAAAGAATGGATTTAGTTTTACAATGCAGATGACCGAAGACCAAGAGTAGTGCCGCTTTCTCTCTTGATTTGTCATTACAACAGCGTGACGCGTGCAAGGGGGGTTGCTCAAATACTCACTGACTCCAGACCATTCATCATCAACGTTGGGGTGGCTCGCCCACTGCAGCTCCATTGATTTTGATATTGGGTCTTGGAGGGAAGGACGGAGGGCGGGAGGGAGGGAGAGAGAGGGAAAGAAAAAAAAAAGAGAAAAACCAGCCGTTACGTTAAAAACTGGTGGTTGTTTGGATTTCAGATCCAGGAATGAGCGACAAAGCCTGAGGCAAGCAAAGAGTTCCAACCTGTGGTGTTCAGCCCCAGCATGGAAAACGGGCCCGGGTTGAGGTCAGGCTTTATCCGGCAATCAATGCCGCTCCAGGCTGCTGAGGGGAGCGCAGAGAGCCACAGATTATAGCTGCTGTTTGAATACGGTTCAGGCAGCCAAACAAACAAGCTCAGACTTTGCACCGACAGGTAGGTTTTCTAGAGGCAACATCTCCCATCCCTCCTTCAGGATTGTGTGAGGAATTTTGAAACCAAATCTACGTCTTCATTTAAAATGCCACTGAAAATAAAATTAACTTTAAAGTTTATCCAATCCCGACTTGCACTCCATATTCTAATGAGAACGTGCTTCCTTTTTATCATCATTTTTTGGTAACTGACAACGGAATAGAGGACATGACTTGTTTACCGGCTTGACGAACGAGCCAAGATACAGGACTTGCTCGGTGTTCATGTTTTTAACTTGAGTGGAATAACTGGGAGAGGTAAGAAGGAGAGCTGATTTTGGCAGTTGTTCAGAGTCGGTGGCTTCTGTGTATTAGTTCCTGCCCGGCTCGGTGCAATCGCCTGCTCGGCTTCAGCTGGAATGCCACATTACTGCCTTATGCAAGATTTAACTTGCCGTGCCGAAATAAGAACTCCAACTAAGCCCTCGGTTCGCAGCCGCGCTTAAAAAAAAAAAAGGCATCGGATAATTTGAAAAATGAATTTTTTTGATGTTTTTCCCTCACAGGAGAACACAGGAAAAGAGATTTACAGAGCAGATGTGGGTTGTGTGGTAGACGATGCAAATTCATTTCAGTTGGGCAATTTTACTTGCAGTACCACTTGTGCTCGGCAGGTGGGGCAGTTGGTCACAATCGGAAAATGATGACGACCTCAGTTTAATTAATGTAATTGTGTTGTTGTTTTTTTGTCTTCTTTTTGGCATTCAAAATGCCAGCGTCTTATTATGGCTATTATGTCGCCCTTTGTGTTGAAGCTCTGCGTGGCGACAAAGTCTACCCGGGTCTAGGCGGTACCTCGTGTCTCCTGTGCCCAAGACTGGGGTTCAGGTTGGGTCCTGTAATGTGGGGCGCCAGGCATGGAGCCCCACTTAGTCCCATCCATGGTGCCCATCTGACCTGGGATCTTCAAGGAGAAGTCGGTCCACCCTCCACCATTGACGGACAGCTCCTGTCTGTGGACTGATGGGACAACAGCATGGCAGGAATACGGAAAATCAGAACGGCACTTATGTCACTTCTTTGGACATAAACATGGTGTCTGGTTGTGTTCGCTGACACTTAGTGGACCATTAAATCTGAAAATTCAACAGCTTAAATCACTCTGACATCAGACGTATGAATAAAATATAGAGGGGCATCTACAATATAAAATAATAATGGTTCAGCACCAACTTTACCAGCTCCACTGGCTGAATCTCCTTTACCAGTTGTTCTTGGATGCGAGGATTCTGTAAATGAAAAAAAAAAAAAGCGGGAAAAACATATTTCTGAGTTTCTAAAGAGTAATAGAACAGGCCTTTTAAAACAAATCTGTGTTGTTTATTCCAATAATGCTTTCAATCCCTCTAAGAATATTGCTAAACCCCCTGATTCTGAACATCCAAACACAGTTGATCTTGGCAAGGTGAATACCATGACTCCCAATGTTCTTCTTAGTGCTGGCAGATGTTGTGGCTACAGTCGAGTTCAAGTGGGTCTTGCTGGCCTCCACCCCTCCCGGACTACCAGGGGATTCTGGGCCCTTGTCCTTCCTGCGCTGCTGCCGCTTCTCTCGGTTACTGACTTTGGTCTCCCATGCGCCTGGTGAGCACACGCACACACACACGCACACACACACAGAATGTCAAATAATTAGGTGACTTGATGTGTTGTCAGTCAGCCTGTTTTCGATGGCCGAGTCTAGATTTTGTTAACTTGTATCAATCCCATTTCGGAAAAGACTGGCTACAACAGAGCAGCCGAGGCCACGCGTGGTAAACGGGCCGCGGCGGCACTGCAAGGCCGCTCTTGCGAAATCCGTCTGACAAAAGTCGGGCGTATTACCGTCATCTGGTTCCTTCCCGTCGGTCGTGGACACGTGCTGGGCAGGTTTCACGGTCGCCTTGGTCTTCTTCTTCTTCGCCTGCGCGGGCGCCTGCACACTGGGCACCTGTGATCAGACACAAATACATTAACAGACGCCGTGTGGGATTGTGAAACAGGTTTATGAAGCGGAAGAGCCACAACCCTCCTCTTGACACACGGTTCGGGGAGACCTGTGACTTATTTCCTCCGACACAAAACCACTTTGAGTCCCTCTCCTGAGCCACTCATGCGCTACCTTCTCAGCTTTCATCTGTGGAGACGTCTTGGAAACCCCCTCCACTTTAGCTTCCTCTTGAGCTGCGGTCACCGGTTGTCCATTGGATTGAGTTTTCTGCGTAGACGAGACAAACATGGGAATGCAAAGAATAAACTAAGAATAGAATGCCTTACACGAAAAATGCCAAATGAGCACCCGGGACGAAACGCTTCGAGCGCTGTGCCTTTGCGTCACAAAACAGAGCAGTAATTTAAATTTAACGTAAGTGTGTTCATTCGGAGGGGCTGCTAGCACCTGAGCACGGGGGCGTTGGAGCGGACCGGCTGGCCGCGGGTTGGTGCCCGTTCACAGCCGTGCAGGCAGCCTCAGAGCAGCTAGCATAGCGCCCCGTTTGTGGTATTAACGCGGCCCCGACGCCCCAAACACGTTTCGCGGGGCATGTTAAGACGCGAGGGGACCCGGCGGCACCTGTAACAGTACTGGCTTTGTTTTACAGTAAAACTGCCGAGCCGTCAGCGGCGCAGCAGCAGCCGCCGCCTGCATGCTACGCGTTAGCATCGGTCCCTGAACGCGGCACCATAAAAGCATCGACTCAATTGCTTTCGTTAACCGACGACTACTTCTTCTTTTTTTTTTTATTATTATTATTTGCCATTTTGTAAGTGGGTCACAGCGCGTGTCCCTGGAAAGTTTGACCCATTTAAATAAAGCGGAGTATCGCGTTATTGCCGAACGATTCATTTATGGAGGCAACCGAATTTGGCGGACTGACGCTTGAATGATTTACGCGCACGGACGCTTTGCTCTCGCCGATAAATCAGCAACGCGGGGACACGTCACGGCTTCGCTAAATGAACGAATTAGACCTTGGACCTTTTCGGGCGCTTTCCTTTTGTTCCTCTTCTTCTGCTCGTCTGGTTTGGCGGCTCTGGCCAGGCGGGCCTTGTCGAGCTCGCCGTTGCTCTGACTGACGGGGGATCCCCGCTTTTTCCCGGCGAGCAGCCCGCCGCAGACGGCGGCCCAGGACAGAGCGAGCACCAGCAGCAGCCCGATGGCGGCGGTGCTGAGGACGAGCCACGTCGGGTACAGCTCGGGCTTGAGACCCAGGTCCACGCCGAGCTGGGCGCTCACGTAGCCTTGTCCGGAAGACAGCAGATCCCTCAAGCGGCCGGAGAGCATTTCTGCCTTTTCCAGCGCGAAAGCCCGCCAGTCTCCAGCCATCTTTACGAAATCACGGGGCAAAGCTAAACTAGCTGCTAGCAGCTGTCATCGCCAGCAGCAGCGGCGGCAGCAGCCGTGTGCTAACAGAGGAGTGGCTAATCTAATCTGATTGCCGCGATTTTGCAATCTGCGACGAATGAAATCATCTTGATCTCGCCGCCTAGGAAGTCGCCGCCGTCAGTTAGCTACATCGGGCCGAGCTTGAATTGCGCAGCTAATTACCGCGCGCGTATGCGGGCTCGGAATGAGCGCGGCCGCCTCTGCTTTGTCAACACTTTATTGCTCATTTACATAAAACAACAAAACAAGCCTGCTCCTTTTACAAAATGTTTTTATTTTTTGCATTACAAACAGCAGTTCACCATAAAACCAAGACTATAAAATACGTTCTACTCCAGATGCAACGCTGTTGCCCGTCATCACCACCCTCGTTAATTATATTGAATTAAAACCTAAGGTGTGACGGGGAGACGCCTCTCCTGCGGTGTGTCAGTGTCACCGGACATGAGCACGAGGGGGCCCTCCCGTCTGTGCTCCTGTGTCCAGGTGTAACTCTCAAATCCTTAATAGCATAAAAAGTTCTGAGGGGGAAAAAAAAATTCTGGCATCAGTATGCTGTAACACAATACGTTGTAATAAAGTTTCTGTGTTCCCAAAAATAAATAATCCCAATAAATATGCGGTGGAGCGTCTCAGTTTCAGAAGTCGGCGTCGAGAGTGAATTCGCCGTCCATCATGCTCGACATGACTCCGAATCTCTGGTACTCTGCCACTCGCTTCTCGAAGAAGTTGGTTTTCCCCTCCAGCGAGATGGACTCCATGAAGTCAAACGGGTTCTCGGCTTGGAAAACCTTATATAAAAAGGAAGTAAAGATTACTGACATAAAAACGGGGTAGAAATCACAAGTTTTATATACAGATATATAGATTTTTCGGGCAACAATATATTTGCAGACATCAGAAAGTCAGTGACGATAGGATTCCAGTCTGATTCAGTGGGCTGCGGCGATATATCAAACTCATATATCCACTAAACTTATCAGTTACATTTATACAACTACTAAAATATGATTGGACAATTTTATTACTCAGCTTTTCCCAGATGTTTAATTGAAAAAAAAAAAAGTTCACAACAAAGTGCTACACTTCTCATGTTTATATGCAAATAATTTTTTTATCACTCAGCCTCAAGAGCAGCACTTATGGAGGGAGCAGCACTACGTGTTCTGGGTGGAAATGGTGACCTGTAGACGCGCAGTGGGAATCTCAAAATAAAGGCTATCTTAAAGGGCACAATATATATTGATGGACTGATATATCGATTTAGATTGATGGATCCTTACAGCCCCAATTGCAAACACAATATAACAACAACCAACACCTTTACATTAATGTTATTCCATCATTAAATAATCCAGAACATGTCGAGCATAATTTGCCAGTCTTTGCGGGGTTAATCTCAAGCGTCTTCTGCTAAAGCACGACGGCAGTGCAAAAAGATTCGCCAAGACGCGGCGATTTGGCCTTCATTCGTATTTTTTGACGTGAAGTTAAATCAAATCACCTTGTCCAGTCCGAGGTCAGCGAGCAGCCGGTCCGCCACAAACTCAATGTACTGCTTCATCAGGCAACAGTTGATTCCAATGAGATCCACGGGCAAGGCCTCCGTCAAAAACTCCTGCAACGCCAAATACAGACGCTCATTCAATTACCGAGACCTGTTGGGCTTTAAAACAAACAAACAAACAAACAAACAAACAAACAAACAAACAAAAAACGAATAAAGCAACTGGTGAGAAAAGTAAATCCCTGCATACCTGTTCAATGCTAACGGCTTTGGTGATGATGTCTTTCACCCGGTCGTTTGATGGCTTCTTGACCAGGTAGCTGTACAGCAGGCAGGCAAAGTTACAGTGCAGGCCCTTGGTGAGACATTCACAAACATGGATACAGAATAAAAACAATAGGTAAGACTGCGTAATATCTAGACAGACTTTTATTTTCTACCCAAACTGACGACACTGCTGTGGCTACCATGAATATATTTTAAAATGAAGGTAATCACTTGAAATACCACTAACACCTGCAACGAGCTCCACCGCATGTGTTGAGGTCCGACGATACACAGAGATCATTTTGGCTCGGTTGCAGTCAAAGCTTTCTGCAAATTGGACTACGCGTGTGTGTGTGTGTGTGTGTGTGTGTGTGCGCGCTTGCGCGTGTCTTCGCCTCACCTCATCCCGGCTGATCAGTTCATTGGAGTAGGTGAGGCCGGGCATTAGGCCTCTTTTCTTCAGCCAATAGATGGCGGCGAATGAGCCGGAGAAGAAGATGCCCTCCACTGCTGCAAAAGCCACAATTCGCTCCCCTGAGGGCAAAAAAAAAAGGTAAGAAATTAAGAGTTATGGCACCGCAGTTGTTAGCGTGCATGTCTGTCCATAATGTGATGTATTGAATACTTTGAATTAAACATGTTTAATGTACTCGGAGTAGAAAAATGTCATTACTTCATCGTTGTCTAAATCAGAGCACGACTTATGCCCAAAGGCAGACGGATCTGAGGTCACACTTTTGACCAACGAGCACCAAAATCTATTCAGTTCATGCTTGAGCTTGAGTTTATGTTTTGAGACTCTCCTTCCATACACTCCTGACATATCACATCTACACGAGTGGGACGGACGGACAACGCATGAACACTTTTGATCCTTTCACTCTTTGACTCCAGATGAAAGAAGATGTCCTCTATACCGCTGTTTCTTAACAAGTGCTTTACAACATGACGTTCGGAATGTTATGTCTTCCTTACCAAATGTGGATTTGCTGTCATTTATCCACTGCAGGGCCCAGTCTGCTTTCCGTCTCACACAGGGCATGGTTTCAATGGCGTTAAACAAATAGTCCCTGAGATGCATACAGAATACATAATTGATCAGTTACCTAGTTCCCGCTTCACTGTGTGTTCCTAGCTCTGAACTTAAAACAAAAAAACACAACTGTCAATCTAGGAAAGGTATTGCAGATGTCATTAAGAACGGTCCTGATTCACAGGAACAAAAAGGTATATTAAGCGCAAATATAAAAAACTCGATAACTGAAGGCCTGTAAATGTAAAAGACAACATGAGAGCAGCAAATGTGCACGTGAATCTAACATAAACCCTTTAACGAGCTTTTAGATACCAAAATTAATGTTTTTTCCAGCTGGTGGGTTCACCAAAAAAAAAAAAAAAAAAAACTCGCGCAGCTGGGAATGGTAACTGATATGGCCACAACGTGGTTGAGTCTTATCCTGTTTTGAACAGGTGCAGATCTGGCAGTTTGTTGCGCATCTTCAGCGAGTTTTCGGTAAAGTAAAGGAATTTTGTTGTGTGCCGCGACGTGCGTTTGGCGTCGCCAGCACCGAAGCCACAAACGCTCACACCCCTGGCACCGTTCCCCTGATGGGTTCATCACGTGTGCATTGAGGCAAAAAGATCAGACCACACAGCGGAGCAAACTTGGCTCATCCAGAGGGCAGCTGACCTCTCCCGCAGGTCCCTGATGTAAGTGTTGATGAGCATGCTGTACATCTCTGAGTGGACCGTCTCTATGAGAATCTGGAAGCTGTAGAAGGCGCGTGCTTCCGGGACCTGCACCTCCTGGCAGAACCGCTGCACCTGATGGTTGAGACACAAAAACGCACAATTTGATCGATAAAAAAATAAAATAAATAAAAGGCATCTTCTGCTAGCACGGGCTCAAAAGCTGAAACCACATCTGCTTGTTTTTCCGCCGTCCTTGATGGCGCGCGTGGAGCTGCAGTCGGGAGATGGAAAAACATTTTACTCACACAAGGTGAAACGAGGACGCGGCATTTTGGCGAGGCCGCACTTTTCCGGATGCTAAAAGACGTCGAATGCGTTTTTTTTGGCTTCGGTTATCTGAGAGGAATCCGTTCTGGAAGTGGCTGGAACAGCTGCCCGGTCTTACGGGTGGCGGTTATAGAGGAGCCACCTGCACCCAGAGTTCCCCGCAATTCGGCTACTCTGCCTAACTCGACTCAAGACCTGCTTGGCGTCGGTGGCGGGTTCATCCGAAAGGCACCTGTCGCGACCGAACCGCCCGCGTGTGAAACACACTCTCACCAGGTTCTCGTTCACGATGCCGTCGCTGGCGGCAAAGAAGGCCAAGACGTGGGAGACGAAGTGCTTCTCCTCGGGTCTCAGGCGGTCCCAGTGCGCCAGGTCTTTGGACAGATCGACCTGGAAAAACAGTTTTGTTTTGGTCAAAACTCGTCATGCAGCGTTTGGTCCACATTGGCCAAGGCGGCGGTGAAACGCTCGGGTTCTCTGCACAATGACCTCTGATCAGTGGAGGCTTCGACGTTAATGGTGTACATTTACTGATTGCGGGGTTTCCCGTGCGAGTGATTGGTGACGCCCGAATATCAGGATGCGTACCTCCTCTACGGTCCAGAATGAGGCCTGGGCCTGCTTGTACATCTTCCATATATCAGGGTACTGGATGGGGAAGACCACAAAGCGCCTGGGGTTCTCTTGGAGCAAAGGTTCTTCCTCCAAACTGTTCTTGCCGTCTGGATCTTTGTCTTTGGAGCCATTCTGTAACGAACACCAGTGTTTACACGTTATGTTCATAAAGCATTTGCAGTTTATCTTACTACATCAGTAAGGAGGCACTTACCCCGTTTCATTTTGCTACTTGACAGGGGTCATTCGTAACGTACCTTTAAAATTACAAAACTGGCCACTGCGCGTGCGCAATAGCTCCACTACCTACTACCCTGCCACCCAAAACAAGAAGGACGTCTCGCTCAAGAACGTCGGATATTCAAACCACCCCTGTGCTCCCCCGTCATTGTGGGACGCGGCGCCGACATTTGGACACGTTCGAAAGTCGATTTTTATCGACACCTGCACCGACACAGCGTTAACACACGGGCCAGTAACGGCTAACGACACACAAAGACGGTTTACTACACGTTAGCAACGTTGACGGCAGCCGACCTTCGCGTACAAAAAAAATGCTCGACTGACAAAAAACAGAAACATCATACGCCTCGGTTTAGCCGTGCGAGGGGGTTTAAATCTGGATATAATCGCTGACATCGAAGCACGCCATGACGTCTCTACGTTATATCGAGGAATGGCGTCTCTTGAAAACAGAACAACAAAAAACAAACAACCCACAAATGCTTACCGATTCCGTGTGACTGTCGGACTGACGATCGACATTCACTATTTCCATCTCCAGGTTTGATCGCCGTTCCGCCGCTGGCGTCGCTCCTCCGTGCGGCGAGTGGGGTCGCGGCTCGCGGCGAAGCTGTGCTGGTCGGGCGCTCCCGGCGCTTCCATTTAAACTGAGGCGCACTGGCAGCGGCGCCTCTAGCGGCCTCCCGGCGTCATTGCAAGACCACAATATTAACATAGTCAAAATGACAAAAGCCCCCGAAAATGACTCGCTTTTTCCCTGCGTCAGCTTACTTCACTTACAGTATAAGTCATCACACCTTAGTCTGGGTCAGGTGATAGAGAACAAACACACACACACGCGCAGTGGTCTGGCAAATTCTTTTATTTGACAGGGATATAGTTTTGCCACATGAAATGTCATGTAAGTAACCGAGCAAAATTTGACTGTGAGATCGGAGGAACTTGACACCCATGTGTCACGCACACTGCGTGTCAGCGCGTGTGTGTGTGTGTGTGTGTGTTTGCGTTTGCGTTTGTGATATCCAGGTCCAGGTGGCTACACTGGTATATTATGTATCCCCAACCGGAACACATCATTTGTGCAAACCCAGTTGCAGTTTTGGGACTTCAGCATGAATACTTGATGAAAGGCCAGAGGTGGATCATCATCAACCTGTTTCAGAAACATTTTGGAAGTATTTGTGAGTAATTGTAACCAAGGCACGATGCAGTACTTAATGTGCAATATGTAAAATTACAGTCAATTTTTGTGCAATATTCCAACTGCCTCACTCTTAACTCTTGATTTATGTCTGTCTTATATTGTTATTTTTTTATACCATGTGTATGTCTTTTATCTTGTATTTTGTCTCTTGCTATTTTTATTCTTTGCACTTTGTATTAATGTAACATAACATGCTGTCTACTGAGTGCTAAACGCAATTTTGTCATATTTGCTACAAATGGCAATAAAAGAGGAATATGAATCTGAATATGTGATGTATACATGTTAATAACACAGGGTTTCATTTTTGTGTGCCATTCATGCAATGTTCATATTAAAGACCATGGAGGCGTGGAAATGACAAGCAAATATGAATTAAAACGGAAACACTGCATGAAAAAACACAAAACGCTTTATGAAAATACTAGTTTCCCAGACGGAGCGGGTGTGCGGGACAAGCTAATTGTGCAGTGGAGCACTAGGAAACAAAAAGGCCAAACACTGAAACAGAAAATGAACAGCGGTTTGTGTTGCTATGATCCGCTTACCTGTAACTGTCCAAACACCATGATGAGGATACAACTATCTACGGTGGGTTGGCAGTCTTGCTCTGTGATAATGTGCTTAATGCGGGTGAAAGGCAGTGTCTGTGGATGGAAAACAATAGCATCACTGGAGTGGTCAACATAGCTAACCAAAACACATCATTATTAACATCCCTCATTGGGGAAAACTGAGAAAAAGTGACACATTTTAATCTGCTAAATAGATGCACAAATGCTGGAACATAAAATAAATAAAAAGGTGCCGCGATTGACCGTAGTGACCAAGTGAGAAGAGATACCTACTGTTAGCTTGCCAGCTATAGCTTCTCTCCGATGATAAATGGTTCCTTCCCATGTCAAACAGGCTTCATCAGACTAAAAACAAACATTTTTATTTATTTTTTTTTTTACAGATAAATGCACTCAATTTTTCTTATAATGAACTATACAATGGTTAATTCGACATCAGTGTTGCCATTACAAGGAATAGCTGATTGGACAGCGCGAAGACTTACATATAGGTTAGCCAGTTCCATCCTGTTGGTATTGTCAAACTGGTTGTAGTAAGTTTGTACAAAGCTCTCGCCAATCTTTTGCCATATTTCTTTTTCACAAGCCATGTTTCAAAATCTTGATCTGCAAAGGAAATGTTTTGTCATGAGCGAGCAATCAAAGTTGTAGCATATTACAAGCTGGCCACTGCTGTAACGTTGACACACCGTTTACCAATTAATGTCTTTGTGACGACATCGTATTCTGTCTGGAAGGGCAACATTGTTTGAGAGCTACTGAAAAGGAAGTAACCCCAAAAAAGAATATCGATAATTGTCACACAAGTTGTTGCAGGCTGAGCACAGACTGAGGTCCATTTTTATCGTAGCCATGAAATAAAAAAAAAAAAAAAAACACACGAAGGTTTGAATCCACCAATCAACATACAGCTTCTTTTAGCCATGTCTGCCATTAGTGATGGGAATTCCAACTCTTTCTAGAGAGGCGGCTCTTTTGGCTCGGCTCACTAAAAAAGAGTCAGCTCTTTTGGCTCCTCAGATGTTTTGTTGCTTAAAATGGATTCATTCCCAAACCATGTGTGAAATGAATGACTAACGTACATAACATCAAGTGTTTTAGTATTTATGTGTTTGAAACGGCTCCAAGAAGTGTCTGGACAGAAGAAACCAGGTCTCAGATGTGGAATTTATGACGATCATATACAAAGAAAATACCCAACTGGTCAGGACAGACTGGACACAAAAGGTCCCAGCTGGGGGCTCTGTCTCTGTACCACACACACACAGGTTGATACAAGATGAGAAGAGCCTTGGATGTTGTGCTGGGAGTTCCTCATAGCCACTTTGGCTCACTCACCACTATTTGCCTTAAGCTCAAAGTCATTGAACAGGAGAGGAGGTGCTTGACGTGTGCCGCGCGCTGCACGGGTGAGGGCGAATTCCGCGGCGGCGCATCATTACGCGCAGGCTCAAAAATCATTTACGCTGAATCAGAGATGCACAGCAACATCCGAACCAGAAGCGTTCAAACGGGTTCCGGGTGTGTGTGAATCACGGGTTATTTCAGGCATATTACACGAGGGATTCGGTAAGAGACGAATCTTGTTGTGTTTTTTTTTGAAGGGTGGGTGGGTGGGGGGGTGCGAGGGGGGCATCGTGAGTTAACTTAAAAAGAGTTAATCCGTAATTTCGGGAACGCAAGTTACAGCCAACATCACCGCGACAGGCGGTTGGAAAAAAATAATAAGCCCCAACAGTTTCCACTTGCTAGCAGCAAGCCGCTGAAAACTTAACAGCTAACGTGACTCATGGTGGCTAACGTTAGCTCGCGAGCTTGGCGCTTCCGCAGCCGCTAAACTAATCTTTTATCCTCTGCTTCAACTTCGCAATGCTCACGTCGAACAACCGGGCGGGTCATTGTGATTGGTAAGCCATAGATTAGTGCCAAAAAAGAGTACTTTACCGTCTCCCAAGTTTTATTTCACTTTTTCAATCAGCGGGAAGGCAGGCATGGAGGCAAATTAATTCAAACCCTCTGTGGTTGATGGGAATTTCGACGTCTTCCGTTTGATGACACGCTCGTGACGTTTCCGCAAACTGACCAATTGGAGGAGAGAACGGGTACCGCGTGGCGCTGGCCCCGAGTTTAGGCTGTCAGGACGCTCTCTCCCCCGCGCTGTGAATGGCTGCCTTAGGCTGTCCATCAAACTAAAAAAGGCGGGCTCTGTGGCCACACAAGCGTGTCATTGGTTAGACGACACGGAAGCGCTGCCTGGAAAACCACGCTCAGGCGTATCGATATGAGTGGCTGGAAGGGCGGCAAACTACAACTACACAACCTTGGTGGGCCAGAGAACACGGGCAAAATTAAAAATGGGACATTTCACACAAAAATCTTGCCTCAAATTAATCTTTAATGACCATTTAAAACACGTCATCAAAATTAACCCGTGACTAAAAACCTTTATATTAATTTTTGGCAAATGATGAATTAAATAATGTATCATAGCTGTGGCCACTATTGATTAAAACCCGTTGGAAGGACAATGGCGTCATAACTCCCGAGATTCCTCAAATTGATATGATTTAACCCAACTGATGGTCAAGTTTTGATTGATATGATCCTCTCACTGGAGGAACTAAACAAATTTAATCTTTAGTGTGCTTTTTGTTGAAAAGAGGTACCCTCAAATATGTAGATAGTAACATCAGGCTAGTAATACAACGAATATTCTTGAAATGGAAGACAAACAATGCTAACTGGATGAGACCAATATTACTTGGAGTGACCAATTAGACATTAGAAATACAGATGAATACATAACAGCGTGCAGGTCTTTACAAACACCGGTTGACAGGAATGCAATTTATATTTTTAAAAAAAAGCTGGGTTGATTCTTCATGTAATACATCTGATGATTTTTTTTTTTTTTTACAACTTCACTTACTGTACCTTTCAGTGTCTCACAGGCAGGTGGGGTAAGGGGGGGGGGATTTTTGTCTGCCTGACTCGCCGCGCATCAAACATGTCACACTGCTTTAAATCACAACGACTGAGGACAAGACAGATAACCTTTTAGGCACTTTTCAAAAATGAGATATCGTTTTGCTACAGTTCAGTGCTTGTTGCTGCCGCGACGACGGCACTCTTAAAAACCCAGAGTGTCCCAGCGGACTTGAGTTCCAGTGACTTGTTCGGAAAGGCGACTATTGCTTTGTTGAGGCCACTTGCACAAATAGATCCTCTTGCAACGGATGGCAGTAAGAGTTGTCTCTACAGTTTCACCCCGCAGGCCTCTGAGGTTAGAATAACACGATCTGTTTAATGTCGTAGTGCGTCACTGTTCTGCCTGCGATGTGAAGTAATCGTCCGTCCGGAACACTCGGGGGACCTCCTGACGTTGATGCGGTGCTGGTCTTCTCGGGCTGGTCGGTTTCTATCAGTGACAGGACACAAAAACAAATAAATACATGTATCTGCCTGGGGTCATGGCCTGCTCCCATATCTGTTATTTTCTGCACAATATTGTATTTCCTGGGTGTGAGTGGGAGAAACTACTCTGCAGAATTTTTAAGGACCTCAATGTAAGCCCATAATTCACCGGTTGTTCATGTAAGTACAGCCCAAATGATACAACATTTTTGGAGCTGATACCGATACCGATATTTGGGAGTAAAAAAAAAAGAAAAAAGAAAAAAAAAAAAGATACTGTAATTTTTGGCCACATCATACACAATCATCAGGGTCCTTTCTTGTCATGTAAACTCTGCGCTGTCTACTCATCTGTGATGCATGTTGCTGCATGAGTATGGCCCATGTCTACCCAACATGCCCCGATGGACTTAATAATTTCATATGTTTGCAGTTTTATATCCCAGAATGTAACACTTGCTTGTTGTGTGGTCGTGCTGTGTTATTTCCGTTTATAATATAACTGTAACTCCTTTAACTAACAATTGGCCGTTTCCTGGCTGATGAAATGTACTAGATACTGTCTACTGTTATCCGCTGAAGATCATTTGCCACTACAACAAATTCATGATTTATTATAATACACCATCTCAGGTGAAGCTTATTTTTCCACGTCACATGCAAATATTAGCTGAAAATGTGAAATCGATCTGGCTTTATAGCAGTACTCAATATTGGTGCCTATTGACCGTTTCTCTGCCGATACCGATATGTTTGTGACATGGAAATATTGGTAGATAAATCAGTTGGGCTTTAAATATGTGACCGCATGAACTTCAAACAGAAAGAAAAAGAAACCCGAGATTCTGGTATAAGAACCCCGGTTATGACGAGTACACGAGGGAACCCTCACATTTAAGAAGCCTGGGACACTCATTGTGCGAAGAATCTTCTTGAAAGCACCCGGTAATGTTCCTAGTTCTCCCTCTGCCTGCGTGACCTGCTCCTCCATGGCACTGACATTGGCTCCCACCATCTTCACAAAGGTCTGCGGGCACAAGTCACGTCCATTAGTACACATACACCGCTTTAAGTGGAGAGCAGTTTGTGTCTGTTTCTTTACCATCCCTAAACAGCACATTTCCCCCTATCCCTTCCAAACTTGCCTCGCAAAGGGTTCGGGGAAGGGAGGGGCCGACTTTTGCTAATGTTGTTCATTACTTGCGGTCTGAATCACTTTTGTCCCGCTGGATCTGAATCAGCTTTGGGTGCTCAGTTTCTACTGTAGCCGAGCGTCTCACTTAATATCAGAGTCTCTGTAGCTGCTCCTGTCATTTGGACGGTCACGGCGCAGAATGTGTAAGCTGCATTGCTTCGATTTTTCACATTTTGTTTCATTTGTTCTGGCTGATGTGTAAAAAATGAAGTTTGAGTCATTAAAGTAAGCAGAACCTTTCGGGAGAAGTTTGACACCATCCCTGCTTGCGCTGCCAGCCAATCTTGCCCCTGAACATACGGTCAATTAAAATGCTCCAAATCAAATAAAAGTGAACAATTCCAAGATCTGCGCCTATGATTTCAACCCACGCCGAAAGTGTAATGGCTCGTTCCTCGGGTTACTGCAGCACTTACAGCAGCTTTCACACTGAAACTTAACAATTAGTCATTCGTTAGGTCCAATGTAATTAGAATATGAACAGAAGGACATACAGCACTCCTTGGCCAAAATATATTTCTATTCATGTTAGAGTAAAAAGTAAACGGTCAATAATGTTAATAATGATTAACTAATAGAATATGTAAATGTTTGTTTCATCCTGATTTCTATTGTTTTACTTTGTAAAGCATATTTAAGTGCATTGAAACATACCAGTATTTACCATCAAATTATGCCATATCATAATTCTCATTCTTCAGTTTACTTTGGCCGTTCATCAGGCGAATTATCCATTGGAAAATATTTCTGTAAAACTCAGGTAAAACCGCCTTCAACCATTGCTTACCTCCAACTTGTCAATCCGTTTGTATATCTGTCTCATCTCGTCGGACTTCTGCTGGATTTGAGGTAGGTTTTCATTCACTATCTGGGACGTGTCATTACGAATCTGCAGACAAAAACAACAAGCGGACATGACAAATATGCGAGCAGGCTCAAGAAAAACATAAACGCTAGAAATGTTTTGTTTTGTTCAGCTCCCATTTTTCATGATATGGAGTTGAAGATGTTTGCTTTCCTCTATGCACAGAGAGGGATGAACCCACCACCATTAAGGGCTACTATGCTGACAACACAGACACCACGAAACTACAACTCTGGTGCACTTTCTTGCAGTTAGCTGGCCAATCACACGCTCCCTCAAATCTTGTGTCTGTGGCATCGCGCTGCATGATGGAACAGCATCCTTTTATTGTGACTATTGTGATCTATGTGCAACGATTATACTGTTTTACCAACACCTTTACATGCCTCTCTGGCCAGGTGGATGGATTATTTTGGCACAGGGGCCACAGCGACCACTAATGCAGATTTTAGCCAACTTCTGAACACAATTTGAGAGAAATAAGCCTTTTGTGTACACGGAGGAAATCGTACATCTTTGACTTCACTCCATGAAAAATGGGAGCGACAACAAAAGTTTTGTGTTTGTATATTTTTTAGATGAATTCAACGCAAAACAAATCAATCAATCAATCAATCAATCACACAGCGTTCATTTGTAATCTATTACAGTTTCACCAGCGGATCACAGCTTACCATATCCAGCATTCCCACAAACTCATCCACTCTTGTCAGCATTTCTTCCAAACTCTTCTCTAAGCACAGGATCTGGAGGAGAATTTAAAAGCAAAATGTTGAGAAACAAGACACACACACACTCACACACACTCACAGACAAAGTAAATTTGCTGAGGAGCTGAGTCAATTATTCATGCAGTCTAATGTCACCCATCGCACCGTTGCCTCGGGGGGTGTTTAAACTGAGCTGAACTCATGTTGACAAGACACTTGGAGTCCCACACCAGCCTCAGCCAAGTCTTTATAAACTGGGATGAGGACCAAAACACAGGGACCTTTGTTCTACCGTGGAGACGAGCAGCTCACCCTGCATTCTCATAAACTAACTGCTATCACGCACATGCAATTGATGCCGGCCCAGGAGTCACTGCAGGCCGGGCGGCAGCGGCGGCGGCGAGCGACCACGAGCGCAGGCCAGTAAAGCCACGGGCAGCCGTGTCCTCAAGTTAAGGCGGGTGACGCTCTGACTGCCTCCGCATCCACGCATCACCCGAGTGGGATATCATTCCTACACGCTCTTTATTCCACTTAGGGCGCCTTCAGCTGGGAACCAAATAAGACGCGTGGTCTCAAAGCGATTAGGGTTGAGTTTGGACTTAACAAAAGACACACACACGCACTCAAAACGGTTTCGTCATAGGTGTAAACTTGCTGAACAAAATCAAGATCGTGTTTTTGGAAGTGAGGACATTATGTATTTGTCGTTTTCTGGCTTTCAACAGTCCTCCTGATGATAAACGGCACTTCAAAGTTAAACTTTCAATCATAAGGCATTTGCGTGCACCGATATGCTTCACTTTATCATCGTATAATCCTTCAGGTGTTACTTTAAAACATGTTTGGGGCTCAAAACTTTTGGACTCTCGTCAGGAAGTATCAGGGCACGACAGTAAATCGGTGCGGTGTTGCTTAGCAACTACTTAACCGCCGGTCCAGCGCTGTGCCTGCCGAGGCTACCGAGCTCCAGCTGGGTCGGGCTAACGTGACGCTAGCTAGCTAGCTAGCTAGCTTAGCCGAAACCGCGGAGAGGCGAAGCGGCGCTCACCTCGTCCCCGGCCGTCGCCCGGACGTAGGAGGAGTAGCTGAGGGCCGCGTGTCTCAGGAGCTCGTCGTCCTCCTCCTGCTGGTCCTCCTGCTGCTCCGCCGCCCCGGGCTCCGCCGCGTCGTTGAGACTCGGGCTGTGCGAGACGACGTTCGCCGCGGCGCCGAAGCTCGGGCTCTGCGACACGGTGCCGCTGCTCAGGATCTCGCTCACCATCGACAGGCTGCTGGCGCTCTGCGACACGATGCCGCTGTCCCTGCTTATCTCGGCGCTGGACTCCTCCAGGGGGGACAGCAGGCCCACCCTGTCGACCCGCTGGTGCTCCATGTCGCCCGTCCGTTCGCGAATACTGCTTTTGTTTTGTCCCGTCAAGTGACCGGATCACGTGTGTCGTGCGGCCCGACGGTGCCCCGCGAGGGTCAAACATGAGAGGGGCGGGCGGGGGGTGTGTGTGTGAGGAGGGGGAGCGCGCTATAAAAGTGCAACTTACAAAACATTAAAAAAAACAAAAAAAATAACCCACCGATGTTTTTGTCGGACGTTTTTGAAGTATTATTACAAACAATATAGACATACAAATACTGGCAGATGATTTCAAACACTGATTTATGACATGCAACTGCAAAACTCTTGGGACTTTATATCACTACCTCAATACCATGTCACTTTATTACTATTATTGCTGCTTTATAGTTAGTGAATACTCATTGTTACCTTTTTTTTTTTTTTTTTTTTTTTACCATT
>CAAKHG010036655.1:6774-17906 GCA_901007715.1 Dactylopterus volitans
CCGCCCGCCCCCCCCCCCCCCCCCCCCGACCCCGCGCGCCGGTGATGGCATCGCTCTTATAAAACAGAAATCACTGTCTGTCTTATGATGATGAAAAGGTTCCCCGCCGTGTCCGGTCCCGGCAAACTCCGAAACGGCGCCTCCGAAGCACCGGACGTGCTCCAAAAACATTTTTTTTTTACGTGCAGCTACTTGTTTATTTGATCTCACTTTTAACAAAAAGTCCATTTTAAATTATATTTTCACACGTACCTTCCATCCACCTTTTAGCGGTACGCCTGTGTTTCTTTGCCCGCAGGGCGAGAGGTGCTCAGCTCGCCAGGACTGAATTCCTGTGCCGAGCGCCTGCAGGGCTGAAGCATGGTTAGAATACCTGCAGTCGCCGTATAGGAGATTAAAACCTCAAAAAAAAAAAAAAAACCCACTGGGGGTGTTTTTCCTCTTGAAGCTTAACTAAACTGTCACTGTTAGAGCTTAGCCAGGTAGCCTTTCATTGTTTTGGCCCCCCTCTCCGCTAAGCTAACTGTCTTTTGGAGCTGTTAAGCCAAGTTGTGTTGGAGGGCAGTTTTAACTTGTTTATCTGATGAAGCCAGCGGAAATGTCCCTACGTGCCCTCCGAGGCCCCGGGATCACCAAAAAGCCACAAGCTGTTCGCTAGCTCAGGTGGCGAACCCGCCGAGGCTTTAGACAATTAGCAGCGTCACTTAAGCTTGGTTTTTTTCTTTTCTTTTTTTTTCTTTTTCCCCTTTTTTTTTTTTTACTCGGATCAGGACCGGCGCTGGAGCATTTTGGCAGGCGCACACAGCCTTGAGCTCTGCCGCTCACTAGATTTGGGAGAGATTAAATGGCATTCATGTGTGAAATCTCGGAGAGCAGTTTTGGAGTCAGGAGAAGAAAAAAAAAAAGGAAAAAAAAAAAAACCACACAAATTGTGAAATTTGGCAGCCGGCCGGCGGAGGAGCGCTGGTTTGACAGCGGAGCGTGAAGAAAAAAAAGGAAAAAAAAGAATTAGAAAAAAAAAAAGATGTGAATCAAATTCCCAGATGATGCAAAGAACCATGTATTTGACAGTGAAACATCAGGCGCGGTTCCTCGGCGTCTCGGCACCCGCAGATTTAAACGCCGTCGCTCCCGTCTCCGGTGTCAAATCCATCTTGTAGCGTTTTTCCCCCTGCCTTTTGTTTTAGCCGACGTTTGAGTGACGGCTTCATTTCTCCTGTCATCTACCTCATCTTTTCTCCTCTCACCCGTCCCTCCCTGTCCAGAGGGGGTAAATTGCAGGGTAGGCAGAGTCCTGGTCCAGGCTCCAGGCTGGCAGGGGCCCCCTACCCTGTCATTTACCCAGGACAGGCGCATCCATGTTTTGTGAGCGCCGTGAAGGCCTGTCTATCAAACAGCTGATGACTAATAGAGCCGTTTGCTTGTAGGTAGTTCAGATGAAGGGTGGGGGGGCGGCTCTGGTCTATATTTTTTCCATCGACGATGACGATGCCGCTGGTCGTGGCGTCCCGGTATTTTTTCAGTTTGGCAGACTAAGGCGGTCGGCGTCATCGCAAAAGGCAAAATCCAAATAACAAAATGTTTTGCTGAATATTTGAGACTTTTTTTTGTTTGTGTTTTGGTTTTTTGGGGGTTTTTTTTTTGCAGGGATTTACGAAACTCCAGGAGGCACGATCCTGCTGAGCGCCCATCTCGACATCGAGACCTTCACCATGGACAAGGAGGTCCGCCGCATCAAACAGGGGCTTGGTATCAAATTCTCCGAACTTGTCTACAACGGTAAATCCCTCAAACACGCAACCTAATATTTGTACATTCTGCATATATAGTCTTCCACCGGCTTTCGGCGTCCAATTGTATTGACGCTAAATTTCACACAAAAAAAAAGCAGTATAACACAACAACCCTGCAATAAAGCCTGGCCAAATGAGGATTAGAATTTCCAGTTTTCTTCCTGGTCAAACCTGTTTCGGATAAAGTGAATATTAGTTACAGCACTCCGCACAGTGCAGTTCAGCCCCAACTCGAGTAACAGCCACCAAGGTGACTGTTTAAGTTCCTCAAATAGCGTATAATCAAAATTAAGAGGGGATTTATTGCAGAGCGGTGGTATGACGCTGCATTGGTTTTAGCCACTACACCTAATAAATTGACATGTGATTATGTCGGAGTTAAACTACACATTATTCCTATCACAAGGAACATTCGGACGTAAGGCTCTGTGTGTTTGTTCCGTGTGTGTGTTTGTGTGTGTGTGTGTGCGCGTGCTTGCTGGCTTCTCTTGGCTTAGGTGTCTTAATCCTCCCTTCTGCTCGGTCTCCGGTCCTCTGCACCTTCATCCACATAATAGGATCAGTGCCATTAGAGACCGACTACCAGGCCACTTCAGTTATACCCTCCAGAGACGAGGCAGCAAGCACACACTCATCCTTCAAGGTGTTACCTTCAGGAGCAGGGCAGAGATTAAACCCTCTGTGGGTTGAAATCATTAATAACTCAGCAGATAGATTGCAGACGGCTGCTCGTAATGGCGAGCGCGGCTTATTTTAACAATCCACCTGTGCTGCTGCGTCTGTTTTGCATTAAACACTAAGCTGTTAGCGGGGGCACGGCCACTCCGGCAAGCATTCGCTTCACAAGCGGAATTCGCCGCGACACCCTAAAAAAAATCAGCGGACGGATTTTAAGTCGGCGAAGTCGATTTATAGATTTTGAGAAGCGACTCGCTGCTTTCGCCATTCATCGAATAAAAGGGCCAAAACGTCTGCAACGTCTAAAACGCAAGATGTGCGCGCTTTTCCAGGTTTGATGTCGCAGTTTTCGCTTGGAAGGAACAGCCGCGGCGGTCCACTAAAATCTCGGGTGATTGTCATGTCCAACACATCATGCCAATTCAGAGGCAATGAAAGCAGGGGAGGATTTTGTCTTTGAACATGGACAGATGATAAGGTGGAGGTCAGCCGCTGATGAGAGTGGGACCCCCGCTGAGCGGCTCCTGACCTCTGAACGCATACAGGCGCAGCCCTCACCCATCTGTCTCTTAGACACTGACGAGCCAGGCCTCCTCTTCTCCTCCTCCTCTTCCTTCTTCTCCCGCGATGAAACGCGCAGATTCTATCGCTTCAAAACTGATTCCCACCCGGATCATGAATATTAAGAGAAGAGCACCGGGGGCCAGAGCTTCACCCGGAGCGGAAATTGGACAAAACATAAGCGGTTAAAGAGAGAACAATGTTAATGTGGAAAAACATTAACGTGGAAAAAAAAAAATCTGGTAGTATTTAGGCAACATAAAATGTGTTGCCAGTGATCCCGTTTGCAAGAATTTTGACTGCATTTTTTTTTTTTTTTTTAGTAAAAGTAAAAAAGTCGCACTGAGGATTTGTCTTTTTTTCTGAAGCGACCATCGTTGGTGTTCATCTGGTGTTTCTCGCTGGTTTTATGTCGTGTGAATATGTCCAGGGCAGTTACATACTTACATATGCGGGTGAATGTATGAATCTGTGGACTAATTCCCTTGAGTGTCATGAGACTGTATTTCATGTGTTGCAGCCTCTGTCAGATGCACCTGTCGTGCAACTTTATTGACATTGTTTTATCTTATGCATTTGGGATGAGCGTATCCGCTTTGCGTCGACAGATCATCTTAAATTCTTTTCTTTTCTTTCTTTTTGAGCATCTAAGTTTTCCATAAATCTTGACCTAACCCTTTGCACGCATCGTTTCCTGTCCCGCTTGCAGGCTTCTGGTACAGTCCGGAGTGCGAGTTTGTGCGACACTGCATCGCCAAGTCCCAGGAGAACGTCGAGGGCAATGTCCAGCTGTCCGTCTTCAAGGGCCACGTCTATATCCTGGGACGAGAGTCCCCCAAGTCCCTGTACAACGAAGAGCTGGTCAGGTAAGCGGAGATTGGAGTGGACGCAGGCGTTTTGTGTGCTGAAAGCGGGCACTTGTTCTCGGGTGACAGCTGTGTTTGGCCGCTCTGGGCACAGCTATTCCACACGCTCACCAGTCAGCCTGTTGCAGGTCAGCTTGCCCAAGTTCTCTTCTGACCTCCACATCGACATACTAAACTGACCTTTCCTCACAAAGACATCAGAGGAGTGTCAAGCTCGGTTCCTGGAGGGCAGCCCCCGACCCCCCCGCCCCCTCCCACCCCGCGGCCTCTTAGCTGTGGTAACAGTGGGTTTGTTCAGGAGGCTGACCCCTGATGGCCTCTGGGCAGGCTCAACACTGACCAAAGTAAAAAAAAAAAAAAAAACCCTCCATATGCCTCTCCATCTCCACTTCAGTCACACACGCTCCGGTTGTACCCTAGAGTCAGAGAGCTAATAGCATTTTCAGCCAGAGGAGAGAGGTGATTTCAGTGGGCTTTTAAGAGGAAAGTGCCAGGGTGTCATGCTTGTTAAGCAGGTCAGGCAAGAGGGACACAAGTAGACAGGCCTCACATAGGCAGCCATTCACTTCTTAATAGTTTTGTGGACAGCGAAAACGTTCAGCGTAAATTCTGCCCTTTGAGAGAAACAGCAAGACCAAAAAAAAAAATATATATATATATATATATATATATCGCTGTACTCTGTGAATTAATTCATCTCTTTTAATCCATACTCTCTCGTTGCTTCCTCTCACATTTTTTTTTTTTTAAATTCTGTTTTTAGCCAAACATTTGATGGCCAACTGTCGAGCCACTCGCCGGAAGAGAAACGAGTCGCAGCTCATGTGGTCGGTTGCGAAGAAACTCCCTTCGGAAGGCTCGCCTTCCCGTTTCATTACTTCACCTTGCCGGGGCTCATTACCTAGCAGGACGGGGGCGTCGGTGTGACGGAGGTGTTGCGTTTCACCGTCGCAGAGTCCTCAGGGCCACCGACAGATGGGCGCAGGGGTTCCCCATAAAGGAGCTCATTACAAACATCCCAAACAAAAACACTCGCAAATCTGTCGCAAACGCAGCCACCCGCGCGCGGGGGCGGGGGGGGACTCAAGCCGCGGATGGGCGGACGGCGGGCACGTCCAAGCAGCCACATCAATCTAATACCGAGTAATAATGACACTTTTATCACATAGCGACGCACACCCGCGGTTCTCGGGAGGTTGGTCGTCAATGGAGACGTGACTCATGCTGGATTTCTGAGGTCGGTGCCAATGTCGGAAATGGGGAATGAGCGCTGATCAATGACGCAGCGGTTTCCAAAAGAAAGGCACACTTTACTCCAGTATTAACTGCATACATGCTCTTGTATCACATATATTGTAGTAAGGGCTGGGCGATATGGCAAAAAAAATGTTACTTGTCAATGCTTTTTTTTTTTTTTTCATATGGAACGATCTTCATTTTTATCGCGATATGCAGTTTCTGCTGATTCTGCCAGTTCGGGGACCGAAACAAGAGGTTCACTGAAACTTTACAATAAAAGTTTGATAACATAAGGCGCCGTCTCAGGTGACTGAAGAGGGTTCGCGGCGCTTCATCTGCTCCTCGTCACTTTTGAGGTACCCAAACCACTTCCACACAACTGACGCCGCGTTACCTTGTTTTTTTCAACAATATCTGCGGTTTCGGATGGTATAGTCATGTCGCTTTCACGTTCCGGATCATCTTCGGCGTCCTCAGCTTCATTTTTTTCCTCATTTTTCCAACTCCTCTCTTCACCTTCTCTCTGGGCGTATCCTGCCTGCACAGCAGACGGTAGCCGGCGGACTCTGATACGCCGCGTTTGCGCTTACTGTTGCCATATGATATCGATTAAAAATGTCCCATGCTGATAATTGAGATCGATCAAAATTTTATCGCCATCCCAAATTGAGACGGCATGATCACCCAGCCCTAATTGACATTCTCAGATATTCATCAGACCGAGCCACTGTGATTTCTGTAGCATTGTGAAGGCTGGCAGGAAGACGTTAAGGCATAATTATGGGTTCTGTACAAGTTGACGTACAACACAAAAAAGCAGCCCGCGAGCCCCGTTCACATTCTTATCTGCATAAAACCAGACATTTAAGTCTGTTGGAGCGATGGTCTTTGTTTACGTGCGTCGTAAAAATAAAGCTGGACAAAGCACAACACACGCGACGGCAGCGTGTTCGGTCTGTCCATCAGGCCTCTAGTAACAATCGAATGGCCCCCCCCCCAAAAAAATCCCAATTTTTTTGAACGGTCGTAAGCGTGCAGAACTTCTGCCGTTCCTTTGTGCGCACGCAGACTTAAATATGCTCGGCAGTGATGCACCTGTAAGAGACAGTCACACACACACACACACACGCTCATTTGCCGTCACATGACGACCTGCCACAAGACCGCGCAGACCGGATTAGGCATGAAACCCCCGCCGGCATCCTGTTGGCGCTCCGCGGGCAACAGTAAACGGCATCATTAACACAGTGGTAATATCGCCCGCCGCCGCGCCCGTCTGAGACAGAAATGTCACCCTCCTGGCCGGCCGCCGGCTCTGCTCTCAATTAGCCCGCAGGGTTTCTCAGAAGAATACACAAAATACCACATGCTTACACACACACACACACACAGGCACGCAAGACACATGCACACACCGCCGTATTCTTTAAAGCCACTCACTCATAATGGCGCTCAGGTGCCGGGTAGGGAGCCTTGTATTGAGAGTTGATGATTTAGTTGTCGGTCTTTCTTTTTTATAGTGTTTATCCGATCATTTGTTGGCAATTTCCTCTTTTGCTAAGTGCTTTTGAAGCACGAGTGCAAGCTGTACGTCGGGAGCTAGGGAGGGTGGGGGGGTTCGGGGGGTTTGGGGGTGGTTGCAGGGAGGAGAGGACTCGGAGAGGGAGTGTATTAAGCACTGCAGGTAGAAACTGCCGTAATTACACAGCACACGGCCGCTCTTTGTGAGACACTCGCACACGCCAAGAAGGGATGACTATACAACACGCGGCCTCAGACAGCATAGAACACATACTGGCGCAAGTTATGGATTTACGACTACTTTTTAGCGGAACCGAAATGGCAGACGGCAAAGTCATTGATATGATAAGATTGTTTTTTTTTTAAATGGGTCGTGTGCATCTTTTCGCGCGCTCGCGCACTTTCAGCTATCGATTTTGTTATTTTGCAGCAAACAAACAAACAAAACAAAAAAAAAAAAAAAAAACACTCAGGAAGAGCATTCGGGGGAAGAAAAATGGATTGGAACATTATTTCCAAAGAGCAGTTTATCAATGATCCAGTTATCCCAGTGGTTGACGAGGCTCCACGTCTCCTGTGTTTACTGCATTGATACCAAACATGCCAGTTATACCAGAAAATGCCGCCAGCTCACCGCTCCCCCCCAGCGCACGCCTCCAACCTTAAATATGACATCTGCCTCCGCCTTGTCTTCTCTTCCCCCTCCAGCATGGACGTGCAAGGCGAGTATGACCCATGTGATGCCTCTGGATTCATCAGGATTAACGCCGTCAGGTTAGCGCCCCCCTGGACCTCCTATAATAATCCCTAAAAGACGCGCAAATCCCGAGCCCAAATACAGCAGACATCTAGCTGAGATTGTCCAAAAATAGCGTAGCATATACAGCATATCCTGTCTTAATTCTTTATCCTTTTACCACAGGCTAAGGGAGCATCACCGCCTGCAGGGTCACTCCACCTCCAGGACCTGAACTCTTCTCACCATCCCATCTCTGCCGCTTCTTTTTCTAAACTGTAGCAGATTTAGACCGAGTACCTCCTTTTAACCTCATAGCCTCACAGTTAGTTAGGGCAGCGTCGGGATTTCCCAGAAGACTCGTGACTGGAAACCGGCAGTTTGCCGGGAAAGCAGGACTGGAGCAAGAAAAATTTAGGACCTAGGTGACGTCATAACATAAAGACAAATCACAGCATGCGTGCAGAAGGTCCTTTTAAAAACATTTGATTCACATGGATTTAAATTCCTGCACCATGGTTCAAACTCAGATCATAAATAAAACGAATTATTTGTGGGGGAAAGAAAATAAAGTGTGTGTTCTTTTTCTCTTTACCGCCGGCCATTACAGAGAAGGATGAGCATTGGCGGTTACACGCCCCCGCCACTGTCAGCGTGCGCGTGTGTTATGCCAGTTCATATCTTTGGCAGACAGCCTATTCACTAATGCCTGACTGTTTAACACCATGGGCCACTCAGCCACTGCCCCGTGAAGATTTCAGGGCGGCAAGGACACTGTATCGTATTTGCAATATGCAGATGAGGTGGGGGCCCGGCGCAACGCGGCGAAAAGGCAACATGGTGGCTCGCCGACGGCGACCGGAGCGTGAAGCGATGAGGGGCCATTTCTGAACTCAAATGGCACAAGTCAGACGGAATGAAAGCCAATTGGCCACTTGTGTGTTACCTTGCTCCGCGTGGGGTCTCCTGACTTGGAGGGGAAGCGAGGACGGAAGACAGAATATTGTGTGATTTATTGTTGCCTTCCTTTTCACGCTCAAATTTTAAAGGAAAAAAAAATGGCACTGATGCCATTTAGGCTCTGCGTCTGAAATTGTAACATTATGAGCACAGAGGCTCTGTGGGGAAAGGCTCCAAGGCTGTATGAAAATTGGACTTTAAATTGCAGCAGCTATCAGCAAGGCAACTAAAGGCAATTCGGAAAGCTGAAATACTGTTTGTGAGTCGCTCTACATGACGAGGCAGACACCTTGAAAAATCAGCTTCCAAATACTGTGAAACTCCAGAGGCCAATCAGCAGAGTTCAACAACAAGGAGGGAATGAGTTGGAATGGTTACCGCTGAGTCACACAGGCAGGTACTCGTGTCATGGCTGCCAGAGGCCAGAAATGCGCCACCAACATGGAACCCGTACACACGAAAGGGAGGAAGCCTGCCATCCAAGGAAGAGGGCAAGATTATTGGCAAAGCGGCTTGACTTTCTCCCTTACAGAGGTCTGATTATGACAAAATTTGCACGAATGTCAAGTAGGATTGAATGCTGGGGGGAATTATATATTTTTATATCCACAGAGGCAAAAAACTAGTTTCAAGAACACGATGACGCACGTTGGATTAGACAGGGTGGACACTTGGAAAAACACCAGCAGTGTTCATAAGCTCAGGTCAGTTCCAGACCTTCTAGAAAAGATCTATTTTCCACCAAACAAAGGAAGGCTTTTCCTCACCGCCACAAGACAACTGCCACTGCAGCTTTAAGGAGCGTATAAAGTGTTGTTTTTTTTTAAGTGTTAGAGTTTTCCGCGGGTTTGCTCCACGTTATGCACGGATTTGCCTACCTGCTCGCCAGTGAAAGGCCTCGGCCCCGCATTGAAGCGCCGGGTTTGGATGCGGACCTCATGGAGCGGTCCGCAGGCGCACGACCCCCACCCCCGAACCCTGCCAGGTCTGGAGACCCCCCGCCAGGTCTAATGGGCAATGAAGGCTCCTCGGACCCTTTCAGTCCTACAAGAGCCCCCTCAGCCCCCGCTCAATTACACGGCAGGCGTCTCAGTCTTTGCCTGGTCAATTACCAGTCAGCCCCTGCATTTACTGTCGCGCACACACAGGTTGCAGGATAATCAGTGTCCAAAATTGCCCGGTTAGAATGAAGGGATGGATGGAGAAGTATTCAGATTAGTCAGTCAAGCTGAAGGGGAGGTAGGAGGGACGGGGACAGCTATCAATCTCAATCTGGCTTCGCCGCTTGGAGGGGGGAGGATCATAGCGACCTTTCAACCGCGTTTTTGGAAAGATATGATCCCGGGGAAATTTTACCGATGCGACGGCTGTCTGGGACAATGTCCGCGTGTTTGTTTTGGGAGAGATGGCGTGGGGATATCCGTTCCGGGCTCGGCCTTATTTAAGCGCAGACGTGTCCTATCAGTAGTACTGCCGGTCGGTGGATGTGTGTGTGTGTGTGTGTGTGTGTGTGTGTGTGCTCGGCTGGATACACATCCACTCATCTACCGCGTCTCATATTCCATCTACCTCCTACCTGCCGACCCAGTCAAGCAGGTATAAAAACCCGGCTGACACCTGACCAAGGGAATTAATCATCCTTGACCCTGGACCAATTACCCCTCATTACCCACTCTGTGTCTACCTCTCAGGGGAGAGCCGTGTAACAATAGCGCAACATGAAAGTTGGCGGCGTCCCAGGACTGAGCCCTAATGGACACTCCAGTGCGACCGTGTCTCCTCGGGAGTTCAGGTCGACTTGCCTTCGAGTCCTTGTCACTCTCCAAAAGCAAAAGTACAAAGGAGGTTATTGTTCCGAATCAGGGTCTGTGACCTCTGGAGTTGAAGTGCATGAGGGCCGCTGGCGATGCTGGAGACGGATGTTTTAGGCCGCGGAGAGAGCACTGAGACGTCTGGTTTCTAAGGTGCAAGCAACCTGTTCGTTAGTCTTTTTCGCATGGAATATATTTGTCAAAAATCTTTCCCAGAGAGACTTTTTTCATAACTCCCCATTTTCTCCATTTCTTTCCTTTGGAGACAATGGCGTGCTTTTAAATCCACTGCCTTGAACACATTTCTGCACAAACATCATATGGACCAAAAATTGACTATTTATCTATTCATTTATTTCATCTTTCATCCAGCAACAGCTTGAGGGAAACCTAAACCCAAATGTGCTCTGGCAACTAGATTCTTACAATAGTGATCTAATCTTTTAAGGAACTTTAAAAAAAAAAAAAAAGCATCTCTTTAGTTAGTTAGCAGGGGTTTATTTCGAACATGTAAAATACAAAGACGAAATAAAGATAAACACATCATCAAACTACTAAAAAAGACATAGTATTAATATACGATATACGGTAGATGTATACATTATACTGAAAATAAATGATAATATAGGAAGAATATATTTACTCCTGCCCCTTTCACCAATATTAATCACATACCATTGTGCTTCCCTATTCATCATGTGCAAAATTCAAACTGCACACACACACACACACACACACACACACACACACGCACGCCTCCATACATATACGCCTAAATACACACATATCAACATACACACACAATCCACGAATACATTCCCCCATGTACATGCTGATTTTTTTATCGCCGACTACATGCATTTACAGACTTCTGTTTTTTTTTTGTGTATGAACTCAAAAAGTGCAGGGAGGATCATTCCACCAAAAAAAAAAAAAAAAAAACCCCCCCCGCCGCCCCCCCCACCGC
>CAAKHG010036656.1:4909-14941 GCA_901007715.1 Dactylopterus volitans
CCGGTGTTACATTGTGCAGTTTCAGTGTGTCAGAGGTCAAACTTGAAGTCCAAGACGTGAACAGCTGCAGGCGGGGTAAACAAGAGTCGGATTGCATGTAACACACACACACACACACACACACACACACACACACACACACACACACACACACACACACACACACACACACACACACACACAGACACAGACACAGACTCACACTCACACTCACACGTGCAGCAAAAAACTCCATCTTGTACCAAACTGCAACAACCACCTCTGCTGTGATTGGCTGGGCGATGTTAGCAGAGCCGCCGCGCCTGCAGACGACACGATGGGCTAATTGACAAAACGGCTAATTGACTCGGGAGGTCGTTTAAGCTGATAAAGTTAAAATTACAGTTTCACTGGTTGCGGAGTCTCAGATTTAAACATGTAGTTACTCATCTTTGAGTTGTCTGAATCAATCAGCATTTTGAACTATCGATCAATAATCAAAGACAATAATTAAAGAGTCTCCAGGTTAAGTTTGCGATGGACCCTTGAGAGCTCCCGAGTCTCGCCAAGACCACAAGATGGCGGATCGTCGGACTCAAGCCCAGAAACTTCGCCCCTGCACATTTGCAGCTCAGCTGACTTTCAATGTGGACAATGTGGAGTCAACACGGGGCCCCTGGAGGTCTGGGGGCCTTTGGAGGTCTTGGAACCATGGAGGTCTGGGGCCCCTGGAGGACTGAGCCATTGGAGGTTTCGGGACCATGAAGGTTTTGGCTACTGGCGGTCTAAGGTCTTTGGAGGTCTTGGGACCTTGGAGGTCTGGGGCTCAGGAATGCTGATCCACTGAAGGTCCAAGGCTTTTGGAGGTCTCGGGCCACGGGAGGTGTGAATGTGTGTGACATTCTCGCCGTACATTTGAGATCTTTAATTGTCCCGACATGAAAAACGAGCGGCGGCGGGAGTCATATGAAACATTTTTATTGACCGTCTGCATACAAAAATATTCTCTTATTTACAAAATACAACTTCAACTTCCTGTCAGTCACCAAGTAAAAAAAAAAATAGAACAACAAACAACTGACTGACTTCTTCTAAATCTACAGTATCAAAGTGCTAAAACACACCATCCACCATCGGTCCAATGAGCTCAGGCTCCGCCCCCCCGTGAGAGGAGGGGGCGGGATCAGTCCTGGAAGCCCCGACAAGCCTTCCTAGTGATCGTCGACCTGAAACGAGACGGAGGGCGATGAGACCAAACGCGGCCCGACTCGCTGTTCCACCATCGCATAAACTGGGTCGCGTTTGCGTAACCACGACAACCAGGCGGCGGCGCCGCCAAAACCGGCCTCACCTCGCTGTACGCGGGCGGGGGCGGGTAGTAATGCTCGGGCGCCCTCATGACGAGGCCCACGTCGTCGTCCTCCTCGTCCTCGCCGCCGTCGTAGTCGTGCAGCAGCGGCGTGTGGGGGCCGTCCACCCGCAGGTCGCGGTGGATGTCGCCGTAGCTGGGCGGGGCCGAGGGGAAGGAGGGCCAGCTGCTCAGGGACTGGGCCTGGCTGCTCATGCTGCTGGTCCTGCTGCCCACGCCGCTGAACGGGACGTTGCCGATCACCAGCGGCAGCTCCAGGGTCAGCTTCTCGCTGCCGGGGATGTGCAGGTAGATCTGCGGGGGAGGGGGAGGGGGGCGGGGGGGCGTTCGGAACCTCAGCGCGAGCGGGAAGTCACAGGCGGAACTGGCGCTTCGCGTGACCCGATCCGGATGCTAGAACCCGGGACCCTCAGAGCAAGAGGACCCCCCCCCGACACGGCTCCGGCGGTGTCGTCATCAACCGGGACTCACCATGAGCACGTAGTCCACCTTGATGATGTCACAGCCCTGCAGCGACGGCGCCAGTCTGGGCACGCGGATGCTCCGCCCCTGCCACATGTCGCACATCCCCGAGATGATGTGGCTTCCTCGGACCGCCGACAGCTTCTGGCGCAACACCTGAGAGGGGTACAACATAGAAGTGAGCTGCCGTTGTCCCCCTCCCCCGCTGTGCGAGTCCCCCGGGCGGACGCCGCCGACCCCGCCGCCGCCGCCGCTGCGTCACCTTTGTGCGCCCGTTGGCGATGTAGGACTGCTTGGCGATGATGGCGGCCTTCGGCACCACGATGCGCGAGCAGGTGTTCTCGAACTTGGCGTTGATGTTTATGTCCTCGCCCTCGCAGAACCCCTTCCGCTCGATCTGGGCGCTGATGGAGACCCGCCCGTCCGGGATGAACATGCAGGTCACGTTCTTCTGCTTGGACGCCGCCGCCGGCGCCTGCGGGGGGGAAGGAGGGAGGAGTCGGCCGTTAAGTCGACCGCGGGATCGCGCTGGGAAGCGGCGGCGCGTCAGCTTGCGTTTCTCGGGTTACCAGCAGGTCGGGCCGGTTGACGTCCAGCGGCTCCTCCACCTCGAACTCCCGCTCGCACCGCAAAGCATGCTGGGAGGGCCTGTCCAGCGTCGCCCGGACGTAGTAACGCACGCAGCCGAACTTCCCCTTGTAGGACGACACCAGGCGCCTGCGGGCAGAGACACAATCAGCGCCCCATCGCCGGCGGCTGACCCCTGACCGGATCCCGGATCTCGCCACCGGTCTCACCCGTGAGGCGGAAGCTCGAAGCCGAACTGGAAGCTGAAGGTTTTCCCGGGCTGGAGCAGGAAGCGGCCGTCCGGGTCTGCGGGCGGAGACGCCGGTTAAGACTCGCCACACAGAACAAAAACCCACGCAGGGGAACCTTTAACTTCTTACTCTCTGGTCTAATTCCAGTCAGCACAAGACACGCGCGGACGCTCGGAAGTCCCACCGCACGTGAACGCGACCCCGCGGCACCCCGCGGCACCCCGCGGCACCCCTCCACCCCGCCACCTGCCCTCCGCCGCTCACCCTGCGGCAGCTGCTCCTCCAGCCGCAGCTCCTCCTCGTAGCGCAGGTACTCCACCTCCTGGCTGCGGCTCTTGGCGCCGCGGTGCTGCACGCGGGCGCAGCCGCCGGCGGTGACGCGCAGGCGGCTGAGCATGCAGGGCTGCGCCGCCTGCAGCTGCACGCAGCCGGACAGCTTGTCCCCGCCGCTGTAGAAGCTCCTGGCGGGGTCCGAGAAGACCAGCTGGAAGACGGCGAGCTTGCCGGCGGGAGACAGGACCATGACGACGGCGGCGTTAGAGCCCTGCGAGCATAATCCGAGTACCTCAACAACGGATTGTTTGTTTTTTTTTACTTCCAAGTAAGAAGCAAACGCTTAAACGACGTGAAACGAAAACAAACTCAGGCAAAAGTTGCGCCGATGAGGTGAAAGAAACTTGAACTTCCGAGCCGCTTCTGGGTCCCTCAACGGATTTAGTTCGGTTTTATACCGAAGGGGACCCCCCCACGGTGTCCCGTTACCGGGCGGCATGGGCCCGCGGCGTGGACACGCGAGCCTCGCAGCAGCGGAGCGCTATGATTAGTCAGCCCAGGCAGGTGTAGCCAATCAGAGCGCAGAAAACACGCGTGGCCGGCTCGTGGCCGGGGTCTGGAGGCGGAGGGGGCGGGGCCTGCAGCTGGTGGCCATAAATGAAACACAGTAAATAGGAAAGGTGATTGACATGATCAACACTAATAGACGTCTATTAATAAACGCCGGCGTATATGTTTAGACCACCAAGGACCTACAGACCAGTCTTGGAGAAAGAAACCGGATTATAATCTCATTTATAGTCTCTGCAGCTCGGAGTGGATGATCGGCGCCGATGTGTCGCGGCGGCCTGCGATGGGCGGCGCCGCCGGACCGCACGCGGTCATTCCGTTAGACAATTGTTCATGTTTGGGGGCTTGTAATTGGTCAAAGCATGACTATATATATATGTATAATATCGTCGCGACACTCAGTACCTGAGGGTGTGATATCTGCTGTGTGACGTCACCAACTCCCCTTGACCAAGGTGGGTATGTGAACCCCGACGCCGCGACAACAAGGCGCCGCACAGAGGCGAGTCCAGCGCTGCAGTATCCCCACCGCTTATGGTCACAAGCTTATGTTTGAGCTCCGGGGTTCTGCCCAGACGCGTCCCGGAGGCGCTTCAGCAAAAGAACCGCAGAGGTTCAAGGGGAAGATCAGGTAACAGTTCTAACAGCCGTTTCGAGTATTTTGTCCGCCGTGTTGATGCGACTCGCCGGCGGCTCCGTTTTTCCCTCCCTCAGCAGGTGCAGCCGTCCGCCGCCGCGCCGACGGTCCCGTACAGGAAGCGCATGTGAGGCGCCACCGCCGCGGAGACGCTCCACATCCCAGCTGCATCCACGCGCACCGGACGACACGGGAAGCAACAGACAACGCGGGAGGGTTTTTTAAAATTTTTTTATTAAAAGATTAGCGAAGGAAGCAGTGAGAATGAATCCAAAAAACAGAGAGGTGAAAGGTTCACGAGGCGGGGAACCTCCGGTTAGAACCGGACGTCCCTTCTCGCTGGCGTGACGGCGACGTCGCGCTGCGGGATCGATGACATCGCGACTGGTTTCGGCCGGTCGCGATTTAAAATGTCAGAAATCAAATGCTTATGTTGTGAAAGGGGGGCTTGTTTTGTGCCTTCAGGGCCTCAGTTTGGGACGCAGACGTCAGAGCGGGGCGCCCTCTGCTGGACGGAGGAGCCGCCGACGGCTCCGACCTCTGACCTCAGCGTCCAAATCAGGGTTTAATATCAGTGCGTCTCGCCAGAAATGCGATTGGATGGACGTTCAGGCAGGAGGCCGAACACATCTCCACATCTGTTAGACCAGGACAGGAAGCATCGACATGTTAGCATTGTCGCCGTGAGCACGTTAGCACGCCGATGTTAGCGTCCTAGCTCGCGGGGCGGCTAGCACGCAGCTGCTGATGAAACAGGGAGCTATTTGGAGAGCAACATCTCACGTCGCGTCAGCTTTTACATTTCCATCACAAACACAGGAAGTACTCATCAATATCAACAAATTAAAAGCCTCTTAAATAAGCCGCAAGGCCTCGTCTCATCGAGACGCCGGTTCCCTCCTCAGAACGCTTCTCAGGTTCTGAAGCAGGAGAAGAACGATGGGTTTTTCCTCTTCTGGAAGGACGCTGGCGCACAGGAGGAACTCGTCAGTGGGGTTTATTCAATGTGGACTAAGAGGAAGAGGCGGAGTCGGGTGGCTTCTCAAATGGTTGATCCGGATGATCCAAATCGGTTTGAGCAACACCCGCATCAGGATTCGATCCGGTTCCGGGTCCAGGCGGCGGGCGAACGCGAGGTGTCGCGTCCCATCGTCCGAGGAGAGGCTGAATAAATAAAGCCAGAGTCTCTGAGGGTCCGTGATCGTCATCTGTTCAGGTTCCTGTCAAACCTGCAGAAACGGGAGAGAAGAAGAGGTTCAATCTGAGGTCCAGAGAAGGTTGAGAGGAACCGGAACCGGAGAGCAGGAACGTCGAGCCAACAGATGCTGGAACAGAACTCATCAGCAATTCATTAACGATCTGCCCCTAGAAAACGGCGACGTTCTCGCCAAACTGCTTCAGTATTACATGAAATGAACAACATGAAAAGGTGATAAATGATGCCTATAAACGATAGAACCACCAGTCGCTACGTTCCGAGCCACAGCAGAATCAGTCAAACCAGCAGAACCTCAGGGGAATGGCGGTAGAACACCCATTTCATCAGCAGGCATAGAAGTAGAACACAAATAGAAACAGGGGAGTCAGAGGCAGCAGAACCTCAGCAGAACTAGTAGAGTCTGAGTCGGTAGAGCCAATAGAACCAGAGCCAGTAGAACCAGTAGAACCAGTGAATTCAGAGCCTACAAAACCACTAGAGTGGAACCTCAGTGGAACCTCAGAACGCCAACAGGAGTGAGCTGTAAGAGTCAGAATCATTAGAGCCGGTAGAACCAGTTCTGTCCGCAGTGAATTCAGAGCCAGTAGAACCAGAGCCAGGTGGGTCAGTATAACCTCAAGAGAATCCAAGTAGAACCCCAGTGGGTTCAGAGCAGGGAGAGACAAACAGAACCCATAGAACCTGTCGAAACCAGGGGGTTCTTACTGGCGGATGGGCTCGGGGATCTGCAGCGCCTCAGTCGGGATGACCTGCGAAAGCTCCTGGAGACTCTGGATGAACCGAATCTTCCGGCTGAACTTGTTGCTGTAGACAGAGGTCAAAGGTCAACAGCCGTCGCCGCGGTTACCTTCCACGCATGGACGCACGCGTGCCACAGACCTGACGAAGGGCTTGATCACGGTGATGAGAGCCTTCATGTACCAGGTGGGATGGACCACCAGCAGCCCCTTCAGGTCTTTCTTCAGCCTGGGGACAGAGGGGACCCGATCAGAGCAGCCGTCGTCATGGAAACAAAAACAAATCGTTGACTCCGGATGGGAGCGGGAGCTCCGCCCCGCCGGGCCGCGCCGCGCCGGCGACGGAATCTGTGGTACCTCCTGTCGAGGGAGACGTAGCACTGGTGGAGCCACCTGAGGGCCGGCAGCTTGTTCCGGGGCGCCATGGCGCACAGGTACACCAGCAGGTAGTTCTCCGAGACCATCAGGTCCAGCGTCCCCTCGATGTACCTGCGGGCGGAACCACCCAACGCCCGTCAGCTGACCCCGGTCCACCTCGGCCGCGCCCCCGGCCCGCCCCGCCGCTTCCACACGCACGCTCACCTGAAGAGGTTGTCCATCACGTACTGGTAGTCGTCCACCGTGTTCTCCGGGAGGTAGCAGGAGGAGAACAGGATGATGGCGTTCATGCCGTCGCCGTAGTAACCTGCCAGCCAATCACGCGCGCAGCAGAGAGAGAGAGAGAGAGAGAGAGGAGATTGAAACTCTTGTGAGGCTTGTGCTGTCAGGCGAGCGTGACCTCTGACCTCTGCCTGACAGCAGATTAATCCGTTACTTCACGTGAGCCTGACCTTTGGCCCCCGTGCGATCGAGGTTCAGTATATTGCTGTCAGATGAGAGTGACCTCTGACCTCTGTGTGACAGCAGATCAATGTACTGTATTACTACCAGATGTGTGTGACCTCTGACCTCCATGTGACAGCAGATCGATATATTACTATCTGACGAGTGTGACCTCTGACCTCTGCGTGACAGCAGATTAATCTGTTACTTCACGTGAGCGTGACCTTTGGCCCCTGTGCGATAAAGATGAGAGTGACCTCTGACCTCCGTGTGACAGCAGATCGATATATTACTATCTAGCGAGCGTGACCTCTGACCCCTGCGTGATACCCGATGAATGAGTTACTGTCGGGTGAGCGTGACCTCTGACCTCCGTGCGACAGGACCTGCAGGTAGGGTTCCAGGACGCTCATGTTGACCCGGTACTCGTGTCCGGAGATGCAGAACTTCCTCCAGCGGCGCCCCCTGCTGTCCACCTGGTCCAGCTCCATCAGGCCCATCTCGGGGCTCCGGGCCACAGCGCCGGCCTTCGCCATGCGGGGCAGGTCGTCTGTCAGAGAGGGGTCAGAGGTCAGCTGCGGTTTAAACGGTCAGCCGGACGCTCGCCCGCCCGCCCGCCGGCCCACCGGCCCACCGGCCCACCGGCCCGCCGGCCCGCCGGCCCGCCCGCCGGCCCGTCTCACCGTCCCACTCCAGGTCGTGCGTGCCGTCGGGCGGCGCCTCGGTCTCGCTGTCCGTCGGCGTCTCCAGCGCCTCCAGGTTGATGTCCAGCGACGGCGTCTCCTCCGGCGTCGCCGAGAGCGCCGCCGCCGAGAAGCCGTCGTTGCTGAGGTTGTGCGAGTCGCCGCGGCTCAGCGTCAGGCTGAGGGTCGGCGCCGCCAGCCGCTTCTTCGTCCTGCCCCCGGCCGCGTCCGACAGCGCCAGGCTGGTGGGCGGGGCTGAGTTCAGCGCGGGAGCGGACAAGCAGACGTGGGGTTAAAGGTCACCGCGTTGAAGGCTAAGACGCGTTTCGGGATGTTTGGCGCGATGATTGGCGGCGGTTTCCCGTCACATGATCGGACGCTGGCGTGATTATCAATGATCAGACCACACAAACAGTGGAAGGTGGAGCCAAAACATCTCCGTCTCCCCCTGGTGGCTGGCTGCAGTATCGCTGATAAACCCCGCCTCCTCCTCCATGTTGGTGGGTGGGACTAACCAAGCTAAGATGGCTTCTGTAATTTCAGGTAGTTTTCAGATCTCACCGACATTCAAGTCTCTTGAGCTCTGATGGGTCTGGTTGTGATTGGTTGTTTGATGCCATAACAAAGGGGAGGGGGCGTGGCTTCGTGATTGACAGCCGGCTCTCTAAACGAATTAAAGTGGCGCAGGTGTTTGCAGCCGTCTGTTTAGCGATGGAACACAAAGCGGAGAGGACAGGCGACGCTGACGTTCTGTTACCGTTTTAAACCGTTAAAATGAGTTTCTAATTGGTGAACTGATCACTTAAGAGTGAGGTGGGCGGGGCCTCTGCGTTTTTCCTGATCGACTGCGAGTGGCATCATCTACAAATGTTGGAAGTCTCTTCATATGCGTCAAACCGAGTTCTGCTCGCTCACCTCCTGACGGACTCTCCGCCTCCTCTGGACTCCCAGGATCCTCTGGGAGAGGCCTGCAACACACACACACACACACACACACACACACACGGGCTTCACCTTAAAGGGCCACGCCACCTGTTTTCCTCATGAAATTTGCACCATTTGTAAGTTTCTTATGAGGTGATGATGTCATATGAATGCGGCGCGATTATGCCAGTGATTTTGAGTTTTGCCTCTCAGCCAGCCTGAGAGGCAGAAATGAGGGTAAAAAAGTTGCAACTGCTTCTATGCGTTTAAACTAAAAAACTGTTTTAATTTTGAAAAGTTAAATAATAAACAGTTAAATTTTTGATCGTGAAGCACGTTTGTCAACATGATTTAAAGTCTCTGTGTTACCTTAAATCAATATAAAAAGCATGTTTTTCCTGTTATTTATCTGATGAATAGTAACATGTTTGCAGGCGGGAAAAAAAAAAGGTTTGATGTCTCTGATGTTTTTTTGGCCCTGCAGACGTGGAAACCCGAGATGAGCCGGACGGACCGGCGGCGGCTTCCAATCTGAGCCGATCGGCATATCCCAACATGTTTGTCTTTCTGTCGCCTCAAAGATGTGTGAGAGGGTGTCGGGCGCGCAGCCGGCGGGGAACGGCGATAAGAACAAACAAACAAAACAAAAAAAACGGATTCTGAACCGGAGGAAAACATGAATCGGTGCAGGAGGTGAAAGGTGAGACCTGGGGAAGCCGTCGTCCTGCCACTCCTCTCTCAGCTCCATGTCCGGGATGCCGGCGGGCCCTGAAGCCCCTTCAGGAGCCCTGCCGAGACACACACACACACACACACGCATTTGGTGTCAATTTTATCAACGTCTTATGTCCACAAAACCCGACTTTTGCTCGATGAAGCTGTGAATCACCTTCACTTGATCATAATTTTCAAAACTTTCACTACAAGACGGCTGTTCCTGGACCGGCGGGGCGACTTAAAGGCATAAACGCCGCAGCCAGACGTCCATTTTAAGCATCTTCCTGGTTCTCATGGGCGGCGGCGGCGGCGGCGGCGGCGGCGGCGGCGGCGGCGGCGGCCTGGCGTCTGTCAGCAGGTCGGTCCATCGGCGCCGCCGCACGCAGTCGAATCACCGAGCAGCTCAATGAAATCTGAACCTGACTGACTGCATCTCTGATTATCACACACACACACACACACACACTGCTGCGGGTGAAGGGGGGTGGGGCTCTATTGTTCCTGTGTTTGTTGTCACTGAAGCAGAAGGCCGATACTTTTTATCTGGCAGACCCACCCAGGTGACCACACCTCTGTGCGTGTGTGTGTGTGTGTGCGTGCGTGTGTGTGTGTGTGTGTGCGCGCGTGGGCTCATGTGACAGGCTGAAACTGCTGCGAACCTCGCGGCCGTTTCTGATTTTTTTTTTAAGCGTATTCGACACCTAAAATCTCCCCCCCGATTTATCACAGAAGCTTGCAGAGGCCGGCCGGCGCCTTCATGTACCAGGATGCATTGCATCTGGCAAGCTGCCCCCCGCCCCCCAAAAAAAGAGCCGGTGGGGG
>CAAKHG010036667.1:12798-31306 GCA_901007715.1 Dactylopterus volitans
AAAAACAAGACTGGAGCACGCACACACACACACACACACACATGTAACTGGTTCATGTAACTGGTGCAAGATACTCATAGCCCGATGTAAAAAACAAACAAACAAACAAACAAAAAAAAACCTATAAAAAATAATAACAGTAATACATTTTATTTCTAGAGGGCTTTTCAGGAAACTCAAAGACACTTTACATTTTCAGATTTAAAAATAAGAATCAAAATTAAAAGTAGAAAGGCATGCAAATGACACAGTGAAAAACAAGCGACAATTACACACAAGTAAATGAAACAAATGACTTGATTTTAAGGATGAATGCAAGAGTTATGGATCGAAAGCAGTTCCGAAAAGGTGAGTTTTGGGGTGTGTTCTGAATGATGTGAGGTCCGTGCAGTCTCTGATGTGCTTGGGAAGGGTGTTCCCGCATTATCTGTCAGCTACTTCACAATATTACTTTTGTAAAAAAGTGCATGCTTGCCACGTTATCCGAGGCAAACTCGGGCAGCACACTCAGTAATGCTGCTAAGCTCAAACACTTGTATTTAAACTACTATGAAAACAAGTCCTTTGTCCCATGTGTGCTATGCATTTATGTTTGAGTTAATGTTCAGCTTTGCCTCATCTTATCCATATCCACTGACATTATGTAAACAAAAAACAGCCCACGGCTGCACTGCTGCATTTTATTTCCTTTAATCCTTTTTTAAACATCTTGTACTCATCCCATAGTTCTATGTCGATGTGGCCGGGTTTTATGCGTGAGGGGCCACGTATTTGCGCATAGATTCTTCACCGGCGATGCCACTCACCATTGTTCTCCGTTAGCAAAGTTGGTTTGGTCCTCTCTGGTACAAAGATGTGATAAACACTTCCGTCTGTTCATCCACAAATCCCTTGCTGGCCTTTCGCCACCCTGCATAACGTCTAGCCTCACCAAGCTGACTGTCTAATGCTTCGTGTCCCACAAGTTCACTCTGAACTTGGAGAATCTGCCTCCAGCCTCTGTGCAACGAAATGCATTCATTCAATCTGTTGTTTTCACCGGCGCCGGTATGTCTTTTGAGCGCGCGGGACTCTCTGCATCTCCGCATCGCTGCGAGAAGCCTCAATGACTAGCCGAGCTTAAATAAAAAGGCGCGAATGAATGACCGAATGAATGGGAACAAAAAGATAGATCGGCCGTTAAAAACATGGGAGATGGGCTCCCACAATATGCACGTAGCGGGAGCTCCAGCGTATTATAATGGGGGCATTCTGCAGTGACATTCAGGTAGCACCACACCTGTGCCCCATTACTTTCAGCTGCTACTTCTTTTTACACGCACTGTATCAATTTGCTATTTCTCAGAGACCAGATGGACCATGCGGTTGACATTAATGTCGGTACATAAAAATAGCAATACATCCATCTTTATATGCGCCCGTGGAAAAATAGTTTACGACAATAAGATGTCTTATCGTAACTATGCTGATGAAGCCCATATAGATTTAGCCCTTCGCTCCCCGAGTCTGTGCAGAGGAGCAGCTGGATGCTTCCAAAGTACAAAACTGAAATTATGTTATTTGGGAAATATGAGGGTAATTTCCACTCGCGGCGATACAAAAAGATTTAAGTTGAGGGACACTAAAAACCTTTGTGTCCTACTTGATTCAAAAGCCGCGTGAACGCAGCTCTTCAGATTTTTTACCATCTCAACAGCGCAGCTAAAGTCGGAGGCCTCGTGTCAAAGCATGATTTAGAGAAAACAAACATTTGCGCTTTTATTTCCAGCAGGGCTCATTACCGCGATGGGTTTTGTCAGTCCTGCACACAAAGACTTTTCACATAGCACAGCTGCTAGAGGTCCCTCGAGAGACAGGACTGATCACATTACCCCGATACTCCTATACAGAAGAGCCTTTAAAGCGCTGCCGCCGCTGCTGCTTCTTCTTCTTTATGAATCACTGAGCAGGGCAGGACCAAAATGCGGTTCAGATATGTTTCGGCGGCACACACATTCTCAAAACCTCTCAGATCAAAGCGGAGAAATGTGTAACGCCAGAAATAAACATGGTGTAGCCGCTTTGAGGTGGCATCAATGGTGCTCGGCTGCAGCCAGAGTTTCGGGATCTGCACTCGATGCCCAGCCGCTCCCTTTTGTGAGCGACTGTCCTTTCAATTTTGACCGCTTTACTGCACATAACTCCTTCCTTATACTGCACTTCTCCTAAAAACACACACAGCGATGCACTCGCTCGTGTTCTTTATTGTGAAGTAAAATAACTGTTAGCTTGTCGTTAAAAAAAAACAACTGCTTTAGACAAGGATTGATAACTATAGTTAATGTTAAAAAAAATTCAAGCTTATTGCCACATTGTGGCTGACAGGTGAAAAATCGACATGATTATACAGTATCTCCCCAGCAAAATCCTCTCTCACTGACTCTGGATTTCCGTGGCAGAATCTTTAGCCTCAAGTCCAAAACATAAACCATTCACCAAAAATACTGATATTCATCCCTTCAGTCAGAGGAAACAGCAGTTGTGTTTTCCATCAGTGCTTTTTTTCCTCACCCATCACCCTAAAAGCACCTCCAAACACTTTATGAAGAATGATTTCAATTACTTTGCTCTCTGCTTCTCTCCGATCCTTTACTATGCAACAGCGATGGAGCCGCGGTTTTGCAGTGATGTAAACGGCGGCTCTAAAAGCACTTGTTAGCTACTGTTGTATCTTCACAGGTGATGAAGTTAAATCACCTACTGCTGGTTTTTTCCCGATTAAAAGAAGAAAAAAAAAAGAATCAGCGTAGGGCAGTTAAGCCTAAAGCTTTGCGCCATGAGGAGGTTGGCATTTTTGCATATGATTAGCAAAAATACATCCTTAAATTTAAGTAAACAAGCTTATCGGTCATGATCCCAATGTACTAGCAATTGGCTAGTAGCTGCTGTTAATTTGCAATGTTATTAAAGCCCATGCATGGCAATTAAAGATCCCCTCTGGGCTTGCTGTACCAGCAGCGATAAAAATACTATGATTGGAGTGATAATATGCATCTGATATGGCTTCCCACCAAAAAGTCCGGTAACTTCATTAACCTCATTAACTAAATCCCTCAGTTGACATCGACTCCTCCGCCCTTATTGAAAAAAGAAAAAAAAAAAAGATCAAGATGTTTCTTGTCTCCTTGAAAAGCCAATTGATTCCTACTGTTTGTGCAACGGACGCTCTGGGTGTACAGTACATTTGCATCCTGGACCAGCATTATTTCAGTGGATGCTACAGATCATTGTCTTAAGGTCCGCCCCTTAAAACCAGATTTTCCGTGAGCGCAGAAAATCTTTCCCCCCTTCCGCAGATGAATGTGCGCGCAACCCCCCAGAGTCAAACTCTGCATGGCGAACCTTAAATAAAAATAAGCAAAACACATTTTTCAGCGGTGGTGGTGGTGGCGGCGGTGGACTCTGAATGGACATTAATAAGCCCCATGAGGTGGTTGCCACGTAAACACTACCTGCGCCGGAGAAGGTGTCCGCCGTCCTCCCCTCCAACAGCTGCCCCAGTTTGGTCAGCTGACGCTGCTCAGCCGACGACAGTTTGCTGGACGGAAACACTATGATTTCCTCTCCCCTCACACGGTCGCTCACCTGCAGGAAGCAAAATGCAGTCCAGCACAAGATTGCAAGAATGATTGCTAGCTGGCGTCAAGTATTATTGTTATTACCGCTACCGCATATAGGTTATTCCGATTTTCATGCAGACGTACCGCAGAGAGATTGGCTGAGGGGTTCGGAGATGTATTAGCGATTTTGGTTCCCTCTGAAGCCTCCTGGAAAATGGCCAGCATCTGCCGACTCGCAGCATAATCTGCGGGCCGCTTTCCATGCTGATTACTGCGAGGAGGAGAAATTCAAAATGATACGTTTCGCAGCGTCTCGCAGAACAATGCGCTCGCGCGCATTTGCATGTGCGCGGATAATCTTCAGACCACAGAGACAGTCGGACGTTAAAACAAACGCTCGAGACTGGCTTGTGCGCCGCCGCTCGTTATTATCATTTCTTAAACAATCTACAAGCGGAGGGGGGGGGGGATATAGAGAAACAAAGATAGTGTGTGTCGAGCAATTCAAAATCTATCATACCGCATTTCCTCAAATAGTGGCAGAAAGCCTTTGTTTTACCACAGGAGCGGAGAGCGCCAGGCCTTTATCATCAGTTCACTCTGATTAATTAGTATATATCTGATAATATTTTTACCATGAAGCCTCCCTTTTTTCTTTCCCTGATTCACAACACCCGTGAGACCAGCAGAGCGAGAGACCGCTCCGGGTTCCATTTAACGCCGGCCATTATTTCTTCATGTCACCCCGAGCATGTTTCCGTTTGGAAGTGGGCTCCTGTTCGAACGAGTCCACCTCCGCGTCAGCGCTCTGCCGTTCAAAGTTTTTAATGGCACAATGTAATTTCTCTCAGACGTTGCACCCTAAATTCTGGGGTTGCTCTTTTTTAATTAAACAAAATAAATGACCTTGAGATCTTTGCTCGGCAATAAGACGTCTAGACATGTTGGCAGCTCTCCGGAGGATCCACTGGCGGCGGACTGAGGTCGCCTTCTGCGAGCAGCCTCACCAAAAAAAAAAAAAAAAAAAAGACGAGCCGGGTGGGGATGAAATATGCGATCCTGCCGGTTTCAATCGGACATGCATGCTTTGAATTGCGCGCACGTGTTAATTATTTACAGAGCCGAGTTTTCAAGGAGGCTGGAAATTAAATCAGTGGAATAAAATGTCAAAGGCAGACCAGAGCATCTGCTGTGCTCGGCTCACGTTCGCGGGCGCCGGCGTGTTCGTCCAACTGCTCGACGCTTCTGCAAAAAAGGTTCTGTTTAGGCAAACTCAGGACCCTGGAACAAGTCCAAACAGGTTTCACTATAATCCCTTTCATAAATTCACAGTATTGCTCATTTAAACTTGTGTGTAGGGCTGCAGCGATTAATCGATGATTAAACGACTGCTGAATTAATCGCCAACTATTTTGATAATCGTTTTGAGTCTATTTTTAAAGAAGAAAAAGTCCAAATTCTCTGGTTCCAGTTTCTTATATATGCAGATATTCTGGTTCCTCTAGCCTGGGACAGTAAAGTGAAGATCTTTGGGTTGTGGACTGTTGGTTTGCCGACGTCTTCTCAGGCTTTGGGGAACAGTGATCATCGTTTTTCACCACTCGATGGACCAAAAAACACATTGTTTTTATTTACTTTTTTTGTATCAGTAGCAGCCAAATATCAGCAGCAAAATTGATTAAAAGATGTGTACACTGCCTCTCTGTCGGGGCCAGTTATGATTTTACTAAATTAGAGTTTTGCTTTTATTTTATCTTTTTATTGGAATTTTCACTTGTTGGTGCATTTTTATTGACTTTAAGCACTAAAATTGCAATCAAAATGGGATATTTAAAAAGGAAACCAGGTACTCCTTCATTTTAAGAGTCTTTTCCATTCTGTTTACCGTTGCTCTTCAACAAAGCTAAATTATTTCTTATCTGATTACTCGATTAATCGATGGAATAACTGATAGAATACTCGATTACTATTAAAATAATCGATAGCTGCAGCCCTGCTTGTGCCTGCTTCATTTAAGGCGATCTATTACTGTACCTAGCCAGTTAGCCATAGTGATTTCCTTAACCAACCGGCTGCTCTTGTTACTGGCTGCCTATCAAACAAAGCTTTCACAGTAATAACTCGGCATCAATGCGACTCCACTTTAAGTCCAGTGCAAACTCCTCTCCAGCAAGACTCACTCATTCATAAAATGTCATCATGCTTTGTTTTTTTTTTTATTATTCTGGCCAGGTGGAACTGAAAACCAAAAAAAAGGGGAAAAAAATCAATAACAACAAGTCCTGAGCTTTGAGAAAGACAGTATGGCGATGTCACACCCGGCTTGACACTGTGCACCCATGCTTGTCATCCACTTACTGGATCAAAATGTTTGATATGGAGGTGAGTGAAATTGTGTCCTTTGGCTTTACAGTATTTACAGGTGGTGTCCATATTCCAACACACTGGACTCAATGCAGGTAGAGTATAAGCCAATGAATTCTGTAGTATTGGCTCATCAAATAAAACATCTATACTCTTCCGGGGTTTTTTTTCATTTTGTGTTTTAATACTGAAAGACAACAAGTCCACGCACGCCAGCAGTCACTTTATATCAAACTAATTTATTGTGATTTGATTTGTCTCCAAGACTCTCCGGAGTCTAAAAACCGTGAGTAAGTGTTGACTGCTGGCGGTACATTAGAACATAATACTAATGGACAACGGCGCAATTTTGGACTTTTTAAAAGCCGCAAGCACCACTCACTCCTCTTCACACCATCTCCATTCCTCTAATACACCCCGATGAGAGCTGGGGCTGAAATTATGATTTGCGCCACCTTAAAAAGCAGCGTGCTGAGCATGAAGTCTCAGCCCCCGTCTGTTTTGACTTGTGACTTGTGTTTTTTTTTTAGTTTACAGATGAGAATGTGTTTTGAAAATTAAGGCTTGGCAGCCTAAATTGCAGAGGAAAGGACTTGTGTGTATTGCGCCATCTGATTGTCTATTTTTATTGGTGGGCCTTTACGGAGACCACGAATTAATCAACATATATTTGGCTGATCACGTTCAGCAGCCGATGGACCGCAAGGACCCTTCGTTTTCTCAGTTTTCTGAATATGGCATAGCTGCATATCTCCAGTTACAATGAGGAAACATATTAAATTCTGCATCTTTCTACTTAAAGTTTGATCTGCATGAAACAGGAACGAGGTCACCTTGAGGAAAGATGAGGAGGAGGAAGGAATGAGGAAAAGCACAGGGAGGAGGACAGGAGACGGGGAGAAGAACCGAGCCCAGCAGGTCGTCTCTGAAAGATTAGGCGTCAGCAAAGATAACACCTGGGGGACAATTAATAGGTCCACTGGTCCATAAAATATTTCATTTGGATTCATACCTCTAGCTACATATACACATAAATACAAACAAACATCAAATGTCCCTGACACTTGCGCGCTAGCTGGTTTATGCGGCCGCACGTGAGGGGAATATGTGAGGGAAAATAATAAAGCGGGCTAAAATTGTGCAGGAGGCAGAGGCGCGAACACTCTACCCATCAGCCCCTGCTTCGGTCCACCAGTGGGGGGAGGGCAGGGCTGGCTGTGGAGGACACTCGCCACAATCTCTGACCAGAGATTTGAATACTATTTTCAAGATGAGCGGTTGCTGCCCTGTTGCGGGAGAAGATGGCGTCCTTTCCTCACCGACAACCGCCACTGATAATCATAATTCTTATTCATCGTAATTGCCTGCACTGTGAACACGTCTGCATCTCTCCGAGCGCCTCGCGCTACACTTTGGTGACACAACTTCACACTATGTAAGCAGTGTATGCCTCAAAAGAGAAAAGAAAAGAAAAAAAAATCACAGAAACGCACGGCAAGAGACTGACGAGCGCCGGATGAATATTTAATCAAAACATTCTTTACTGTTCCCGTCTTTAACGGTCCACTCTGAATTTGACCCTGACCGCTGCATGAGATTGGTTGTTCTCACTTATAATTTATGACACAAAAACTGTGCATTGTTATTATTTATTCATTTGCTCTTCACTGGCACTAAGCTCTTGTAAATCACAAATAATGAAGAGCAGGGCGAGCAACGCTCTGCTTGATGGTCCAATCATAGCTTTATTCAAATGAATAGCATAAATAATACGTCTCGAACATTACGTGACTGGCAAAACACCCGAATCGTCCGGGAGATGATGAAAGCCAGAAATCACTTCAATTGTGCTTCTTCTGACAGGACGGTGAAACTTTTCGGCACTGACGGAACACAGTTCACTCCGGAGATGCGAGGAAACGAGGGGGAAAAAAAAAAAAAAATGTCACCCCGCCGCCGGGAGCTGACGAACAGCCTCATCTCATTGGAATAACCCATCACGCTAATTCAATTAAATAATACATCTCATGTTCCGAAATGAATCAAACCGTTTAATCCTTGGTTATCTCGAAAATCATTACGGCGTGAAGTATCTCGTGCAAATCTCTCAGCGGCCTCCTGATGAATTTAGTCACTATTTAATGACTGTCACTGCCTGCTTCCCGCATGCCGTATTGACGCGCCCGGCGTGCTGGATCGCTGTGCAAGTTTGGCACGTTCGTTGCCGCAGTGCACCGCTACCGGCCTGGATAGTGACAACCTGAGAGTCTAAAATGCGATTAGAAAAAAAGTACAACAAAAGGTTGACCGAGGAAAAAAAATGAATACAATATTCCAAATGGTGTACGTTAGGGGTGGGGGAAAAAAAAATCCATATTGCAATATATTGTTGTGCTCTCTGTTGCAATAAATAATCGATACATTGACAGCAAGTATTGATATTTTATTACAACAAACATTAAGGATTTACCCCGCTGTCACCGTCAGTACTTCCTCCTCTCCTGTCCTGTTTGTGGGAGCGCTAATCCCGTAGATAAGGGTAAAGTAGGCGTGAGCAGCGGCGGCTAAAGAAGTCGAGTTAACGACAACAGAAGAAGAAGAACAGACGCAAGGAAGGCGGAAGTTACGAACAACGAAAAACAAACCGAAGACCCGCCCGCGAGCTCTGAAAGTGTGGACCCACTTTGGCTTCTACGAGACAGATGACGGGAGAACTCTGGACGAAGAATAGAAGAACGAAGAACTATTTTTCCAAGGTAAAATATAGCAGCGACATGATCTGCAAAGCCACCTCGTTCGCCATCACAGTGAACTACTCTCAGGTGATTAAAAAAAAAAAAAAAGGGCAAACCGAGTCAGCCGACAATCACTACTGCTTTTAAAGCAAAGTTTCCCTTTGGGTCGCTGAGGGCACCGAGTATCAGCGAATCCATCTGCATTTTTTTTTTTTGCAAGGACCTCCGCCCTTCCAGTGTCCAGTGTGGTGGAAAATGATGGTTTTCGCCAAATGCTACTGGAGCCGAGATACGAGGTACCGAGTGGTCGGCACTTCGAAGACGACGAAGTTTTGGAATAAATGCATAATTGCATGGGTGTTTTTTTTCTTTTTCAGTCACATATATTGTTATACATCGTTGATGAAATTTCTTGCCATATATCCAATATAGCATATATTGTGATATTATCATTATCGTGGGCCAAATATCGTCACAGTATCGAATCGTGTCTACATGCTGCCAACAATGCATTGCCTCATCTAAGCTTTCCAAATGTGCTGGTAGATATTTACGCTGGCTTGCACGCGGGACTGAGACTCGCCGTCACGAGGCCTGATGCGCATCCTTTCACTGCCGAGATAACCTGGGGGTGGTAAACCGTATAGAACATATCAGTATTCACTTAAAGCGCTCTAATGTTTTAGCAGTGCAGCCTCATTATATTGCAGCTCTGAAAATAAATAAATAAAAAATTTAAAAAAAAAAATGAAACAACGGATCAATCACACTGACTGCAGCTGGATCAATCCGTGCATCCTGCCTGGCACCTACATAACCAATAATGCGATTAAGCTCGTTCAATTTTGCATACGCGCGACTCTCCAATGGGACTGTAACCAGACTTTAAATGTATATATAAAAAATATATATATAAACAAATAAATTGGCGGCGTTGCCCTTTAAGAGTCGGCTCGTTTTTAAAGACCTTCTGCAGTAATTTTAATATCTTCGCAGCACGTCAAACAGCTGAGTGATAACAGGAGGCAGACGCAGCCAAAACAATGGGAAAAAAAAATAAAAAATAAAAATATTAAAGTCCTTTAAAGCTGACACACACGCGGGAACAATGAAGATCCGCAGTAGCGGTATTTACTAACCACGAGCTGCATGCCAGTCATTCCATTAGGGATTGCATTGCCAGACGTCTTGATTTACCTATGTGCGCGCATGTGTGTGTGTGTGTGGGAGTATGTGTGTGTTTGCATGAATGTGTGTGTGTGTCTGTGTGTGGTAAGAGGGGAGGCTGGGGGATTGCATTCATCTGCCACCCCCACCTTCATGACAGGCAGTCTCAGTTGCAGCCTCCTTTGCAGACAAGTCACGAGGTAAAAAATAAAAAAAATAAAAAGAAGAAGAAGAGAGAGAAAATATAAGACCCAGGAATCAGGAACCATCAAAGCGAGGAGACAAATAAAATGCAGTGAAGACGAGAGAAGACAGAGGAGCCCGACGGGCGTTAAGTGCTGGCACAGAAGCCGATCAGTGTGCAACGCAACCTGGTCAACTACTTTATTGATCATTCTGAATAACCGGCATTCTCCCCCTCATTACAGATATCGGGCTTATGCGTATGCCGTCCCCTCCTCTGGCCGGAAACGCTGATGCAGCGTCAGCTGATTGACCAACAACTAATCAGGAGCAGTCGATTCCCTCACATCAATCTACCCATTTAACTGCGCTAATGAACACTCTGTTCCATTAATAAAAGGCTGGACGCCTGCTTAAAAATTACTGGTCTGCGGGCAAGTAACAATTAACTAAAGGCGAAGTAGAAAATGAGGTCTGGCTGAGAAAACAGGAGCACCTCCATGATGCAATGCAATGAAACGCAATAAAAATGAGCTTACTTATGATGGTCGGTTTGTTTGGGTTTCTGCTTCGGTTGCCTGCCGCAGTTGAAAAACGTATTATTATGTCAAAAAAATGAAAAAAAAACAAAACAAAACACCAATAACCATTAACTCCGTTTGACGTTTACGGCGCTGCTCAGCTGCATTATATCGAGATGTGTTCCGAAAAATGTTGTCATCCCAGTACATCAAAACGAAAAATATGAAGAACGTATCTGGGTATGATCCGGCATAGCTCAACCACATCTCAACCTACAGCCTCCAAAATGACCATCAAAGAAAACCAAACACCCCTCTCAAGCGCATTCAATAAAATCATCATAAGGCTCATAAAAGGAAACCGCGTGGCTGCTGTGTACTTTACAGTATGCTAAACCTTTCAGCGTTTTCAACAGTGGCTGATTGGTTTATGCTCCCTCCAACAGCAAGCAGCCGTCTTTGATCTGCCTGATTCATCTTTATTTTACGCCGGTGTGTGTGTGTGTGGCTTAAAAGAGGCGCGATATCATCCGAGATAAGCGGCGCTTTTGAAATAAACTCTCAATTCAGTTCGCGAGGTGTCAGGGACCAGAGAACTTTTTTTTTTATGCGCAAGGTTACGAAAGGTCTGACTATTTGGGAAATACTACCTGCATCTGGGTCAGATTGCTTGGTCGGCACATGATTCTACACTTTCAGAAAGAGGCTCTCACCGTACACCATCAATGCACTTAATCACTTGCGCTTCATCAGCCATTTTCACCAAGCGCCCTATGGTACGCGCGCGGGTCTGACCACGGCTTTGAGATGCTCTTCACCGGAGCCACCTCTTTTATTGCGAGCGCCATTCTGAGGAGGAAAGCTCATTTCGGCGGCATTAAAACCGATGAAAAAAAAAGCGGCGACGAAAAGGCCGCCGGGATCAACTCACAGCACGCCGGGCGAGGCGCCGAGCTGCAGCAGCGCCTGGACGATGGCCACGTGGCCGTTGCGCGCGGCGTCGTGCAGCGGGGAGTCGTTCTCGTAGCCAGGTGTGTTCAGCAGGGCCCCCCTCGAGACCAGCAGCTCCGCAACTGCCAGGTGGCCCAGATTACACGCCTCATGCTGCAACAACAAGCAGAAACACTCACAAGTTATCCCGCCGTTCTTTGATGTGGGGCTCCCCTTTTATCCTCAAAAATATCAGCCTGATCGCACTTGATACCAGCCGATGCTGGCGGAGGTGAGGGAGATGCTTCAAAAGACTTCCGAGGAGTTTGGATCTATAGATTGTGTCGTGGCTCCGTGGGAGGAGCATCCCGGGAAGTGCGCGAAGCAGCTGCGTCGACCGGACATGAACGTTAGCTTAATCGCAGCGTTATTTATGTAGACTATAACTCATACTGAGGGCGATCCTCTTGAGGGGGACTGCTTAAATATTATCCCGACCTACTTTTCGGGAAAATTAAAATGAATGAGGGCGATGCCTCAATGGAAGTGTTTCCGCGGTTTTATTGTTGGCAACTTGAACCAGAAGCCAATGAAGCATTTAAGGGCAGAGTGAGGGCTTTTCATTCAGAAAAAAAAGAAGAAATTAGAGGGACTGAGGCGCACAGCAGTGACGTATTTAAATACAGCTGTGATGTATTAAAAAGCGGGCGGATGAAATTCCCCATCGGGTTTCGATTGCACTGGTTTAGCTACAGGGGACGGTCGTCCTCAGCATATATATATATATCTATATATATATCAAACTTTTTAGCCGACTCCCGCTATTTGTGAGTCATTTGCATGACAGCTGCCGTCGTTATTCCCGCCCAACAGCATTCGCCTCCCACGCAAATCAGCAAATGTGCGGCCGCATTGTATCGCTCTTATTTCTCCAGCAACGAAGACTCGCCCTCATCCATCTCCAGCTCATATAACATTAAAAAAAAAAAAAGAAAAGAAAAGAAAGAAGCGGGGTGCGGGGGTTTTGCGACAACAGTTAAATGTGATGCTGGCGACTTTCTTTCAGTGCTGACCATCTGTGGCAGGGCTTGTTTTGCTCACAGTTGGGGTTTGTTTTGTTTGTTGTGACAGTTATAGGTGGTTGTTGTTTTTTTTTTATACTGTAACCGCAGCTGATAAAAAAAAAAAAGAAAGAACCAAACAAACTGACTGAAAGAAAAACACACACACGCACGCACGCACGCGCACACCGAGCGGGAGGTCTAAGATGATTGTGGCATGTCAAGTCTGACAGCATCCAGTCTTCCCAGATATGTGCGAGTCAATCAAAGTCTGGACGTGTCACACACTCGGGGCTTATTGGAGGCGATATGAAAAGATCAAGCGGCCGACTGTCAAAATTCACGCCGAAAAACTCAAGTCTGAGCGGAGCATCTTGACAGTAAACAGCCACGTAAAAATAAATAAATAAATAAAAAGGGAGGGGTGGGGGACTGTAATAAGATAATGCAGCGCGGGCAGCCTCGCAGCAACTTCCGCCGCTCAGCCCGCACCGACGGACTCCGCGTCCTGTCAGGTGCAGACAACTTTGCTCGGGAGCGGTGAAAGACAACAAGGCGTTCCCGAGAGAAGCCGGCATGGCCGACTCGCAGTGCAACTCGACAGATACTCTTAAGTCACTAAGAGGCTTTGCGGTCATGCTCCACAAGGACGTGAACAATAGAGATTGTGGCTTCCCTTATTTTTTTCCCCCCCCTCTTCTTCTTCTTCCTTTTAATGACCAACTTACTGTTTGCCAGCGAGACAGGTTGGCTGCACAGTCGCACTGAAACGGGTCGCTGCAGGATGCCGGACAACGTGACGGCGCACACACGCCGATCACGCCCGCTATTATGGCCGCTGCGTGTTTGTTTACAATAGAACAACAGCCAGCAGCCCTGCAATAGATTCTCCATTCATCACCTGTGCGCATTTGAGTCGAAATGACCAAAATATTATGGAAGGGAGAATCTATTGCAGGGCTGTTGCATTATATTCTATGGTAAACATGCGGTGGTCATGTTACGCTTGATCGTTGTTCATGTGCGGACGGCCGGAGGGATTATTAGCAAATGCTTATACTGACACTAATGGGAGAGCCTCAAGAAGCCTGTATGCATCAATTATATATAAATATATATGAAGCACATTTACAAACAACAACAGTTGACCAACGTGCTGTACACTGCAATTATAATCCCATAAAACATAATTAAAACACAAAGACAGACACTTATTTAAGAAAAAAAAATTGGAGCTGTCATACAGAGTTAAAGGCCAAGGAATGCAGAGGTTTTTCTTAAGACAGGTTGCATATTCATAATAGAATAGCCTTTATTGTCATTGTACAGAGTACAATGAAGTTGAAGTAGTATGGTAATATAGATGTAGATTCAATAAATGTAAGAAAGCATTGTGCAAATGCTGAAAAAGTTGGTCAGAGATGTGAACACAAAAATCAGTGACCTTTGCAAAAAAGGGAGAAACAAGCTGACAGTATAAAAAAAAAAATCTATTTTCATCTAACAATTCACTTTTACCACTGGTCGGCGCGTTGCTCTTACCAGAGGTGTCCACCCGGCGTTGTCTTTCCGGTTGGGGTCGGCTCCCTGGTCCAGAAGCTCCCTGACTGCCTCCACATCCCCCTGCAGGACCGGCGAGAGAACAGCAGGCTTGAGGTCAGAGCGGCGAGAACCTGTAAACACGATCCATCAAAGGCGGCGGCTGATCCCAGCGCGCCAAAGCCGCGCCGTTTATCAATCACGCTCCACAGTGGGCCATTGATTAGCTTGTCGGGGATCCGGGGGCAGATTATGGCTCTGTTTGCGAGGATTACTGTAAAAAACGCCCCAGAGCTTGTGCTGTCGGGTCATATGACGAATAGGTGCGAGTGAAGGAGAGGGAAACCCCACAGGAAAGGATATTCAAACCAGCGGATTTACACTGGATGGCGCATGAAATACGCTGGATAACAATGGGGGATACGAAACGGTCATGCCTTTGTTTAAAATGAATTGCAGCCATTTAAAAAAAAAGGAAGAGCCCAATATAAACGTATTTTACATTGATTTGACAACTTATTCCATAATCCCAGCACCACATCTATTCAGGGATGCCAGTAAACCGCCGTCCGTAAAGCTGCTGTGATAAAAACAAACAAAATAAAAATTAAAATGTCTGTCTATTGTCAAAGGAATCACTTGTATTAATTAACTCGAAGAGAACTATCAACCGATTCAGCTTTATCTCAGGCGCCGCAAGTTTAAAGTCCGTAACTTTGCGGTTTTGGTTTACCGCTTTCATCATTTGCTTCTCAGGTGCAGCAAGACAGACGCTTTCAGAGGAAAAGCCCTACAAAGTCACTGTAGCGCCACAGGAGCGACGGCAAAAACCCGGCCCAGTCAGAGGCCGGCCGGCGAAAATAGCAAGTCATTTAAGCAGCTAAAGAACCAGATATTTCCCACAGGAGAGGAGAGCAAAGAAAAAAAAACACAGCTTAAGCGGAGCAGAACATTGGACTCGGAATTCACCAGACACACGACTCCAGACGACTGGTAAACAAGCTACTGCTGGCTAACGAGTCTGCATCAGCTTGGAGGCCGGCGATACGTGGGTGACCATGTACCACGAAATCAGCTCGTGTGGGTTTATGGGTAAAGGACGCCTTTCGCATTTACTCTTTTAATGCCGGTTAGGGTGCGAAATGTGCACACGCAGAGGAGCAATAAAAAAAAAAAGAACACAGAAAAGGGGAATTATTCGGGGAACCTTTATGGCAGCTAGATGCAGCGGCGTCTCTCCTTTGTGGTTCTTCTTTGCGACGGCGGGGCTCCCTGAGGTAGAGCGTCTGATGGATGCCCGGGCGGAGGGGGAATTTCGACCGGCGATGATGGCCGGGATGGAGGGACTCGCTCCTTGATCCTCCCTGGGGGTCCTGCTGCTCTCCTCCCTCCGAGGGCTGGTCAAAGCAGGGGGATTAAGGACGACTGGAGACATCTGACCCAGCGATTTTCTCCTCCGGCCTGGCAAGGCCCGGGGTCGTTTTGGCGTGGTCTCCAGGGCGATGACCCCCGCTTCCACTCTGGATCGTTTGGCGGCCTGCTTGGGGGGGTGCGGGCTATCCCGCTTTTCGGGCTCGCGGGTTGGTGGACCGGGGTCGTCTGCAGGCGGCGCGTCGTGTTGGGTGTCCGTGCTCGAGTGAAGCCCGGTTTGGCTCTTGGGTGGAGTGCTGATGCTTCCGGAGCTGAGGTCATCATTGTCCCCCTGAGGCTCATCTGATTTGACAGCAGGACTGAGGAAGGAAACCCTTTTATTGGACTTTGGCGCCATGTCCACACGGGGCTCCTCCTTCCCCGCCGAGGCATCCTCCGCCTCCGTGATCCCCCATCGCTGGTTTATGGCCTCCAGAATTTTCTTCGTGGTCTGTCTGCGCGTGGTCCTGCCGGCTCTTGGCGCTGGAGCCTTCCTGCTGGCGCCGCTTTTCTTCCTTGACGTCTTCTTCCGGCTCTTGTCAGCGCTGCGTCTTTGGGAGCCGGAGGAGGCCGAGTCCTGAGAGGATGAGGTGAAATTAAAAACCGCCAGATCGTCGACTTCGGCGGCCACGGCGTCTGGCTGCGCCGGAGCCGCTCCTCCAGGAGGCTGGCCGTCCGGCGCGGCGACCTCTGAAGGTTTCTCCACCGCGCAGCGGACCTTGCGGCTGCGGGGGCTGAACCAGATCTTGAAATTCTTCTTTTGCTTCAAGACCCGGCTGTCTGTCTGGGCTTCAATCGGAGTTAGAGGGGAGTCTGCAAGGAGATGTGAGGGGGGGGGTGGACATGATCATTACAACAAAAAGCCTGTGTAGTATAATTTTTCAGTGAGAATCTAAGTCAGAAAGACTTATTATTTTAAAACCGAGGTGAGGATGCTTTAATTTTCATTCTGTAAAGAAATACAACAACAACCGCTGGTAGCTCCATGGATACGGTAGAACTTAAATTAAAAAGCAGACATGAATGCATAAGATAAAACATAATAAAATGTATCTAAATAAAATGTAAATATACAGCGATAATACACATAGTGCATTGTAATTGTCAAAAAAAAAATATATGGCACATTCAATATTGATCACATCATTCAGATTGATGGGATATTGCGCTTTTAAAAAGGTTATATGCAGCAAAAGCAGGTGTACCAGAATTTTAGTTTGTGGAGTTCAGTAGGGCCGCGGCTATTTTGACTGATCACAAATAAAAAAACGGCATGAGTATATGTCAAATATCAAACTGAAATCCCATCCCCTTTGCCATTTCTGTGAAAAATTAGGCTCGCTCGCGCCTTTACCACCGGGCATTGAAAAGTGCCCCGCAGTTCTTTGTCAAAGCGGGGCTCTACCTGCATAAACACCACCGTGGTTAATTGCATTGCATAATTATGGTCATTACAGGGATGCTAGATGGGCGATAAAGATAATAAACTGCAGAAACACTGCACCAATAGTGTCATTCGGAGATTAGATTGGCAGAGGAAAATATTAAATGTTTGAGTCAACAACTGGAGGGAGGGGGTGAGAGGAGGATGGGTGGGCGGAGGAGCGCGCGGCGTGAATGATAATGAATATGGATTTGAGCGTTGTTCATCGTGATTCCCCGCTGCTAAAATCGCGGCGTCGTTTACTTGGTTCATCCGCGGGATCCAGGAGGGACTCCAGACCACAGAAGAGCTGAACGATGCTGCTGAGCTGCCTGTTGATCTGGATGTCTTTCACCCACGCGGGGCTGCGACACACCGCGCAGCCGTCGCCCGCCCGCGGACCGGCGCACGGCCTGAGGAAGGAGCATGATCTGGAATTAGGAAAAAAAGAAGAAAAAAAACCCTCCCGAGGAAGCACAACGGGCCTATGGGTTTACCTTTCCGGACCATTCGGCCGCGGAGAGGCTATGGTTATGTGCGGGGGGCACATAAGAAGAACTCCTGCTAAATGCAAAATCACCAAATTATCAAAACTGTATATTCGCTGTTAAAGAATAGCCTTTGCAATATCATTTACATCAAAGCGGCTGTATCTTCCAACATCTCTTGATTTAACACAATTTATCTCGAGAGACAACTCAATTAAACCGCATTTCCTTCCCATTTCTCTGACATACAGTTCCCATTACGGCTATCCGAATTCTTCTTGATTGACTATAGTCAGCAATTGGTTAGTCAGCACAATGTTAATCTGTTAATGTCGGACTTATTGTGAGTTTAAACTTTTTTTCTTTTCTTTTTTTTTTTTTTAAATCAACATTGAAGAAAACAGATAAGCACTCCGAGTCTGAGAGAGAGAGAGAAACAGAAGAACATCCCGCAGACGTCGTCATTTGTCACAAGCGGGAAAAGCCTAATGTAGATGTTAATTATGAGACAGTTATTGTGCCTCAGCTCTATTTAGGCCCTTCCAGTGAGCCAGCGCGCACAGCTCCACAATCCTGGCAACTGGCACACTTAAATGGAATGGAGCCGCCTTGAACAGTATTTGTTACATCTGTGTTTTACAAAATAAATAAATAAATAATGACTCAAAACCCGTAAGCCATGAGTCGGGTCTATTTAAATTGAAAAAGAAAATCATGTAGGCACTTTACCTGCACAACATATGCTCGCATATCCCCAGACAAACCGGCTCCCGCATCAAATCTGAGCTGAAAAAAAACAAAACAAAAAAACAAAAAAAAGAAGATGAAAATGGCGATCATCGAGGGCAGATTATGCCGAGCGCCGGCGCTCTCATCATCGGCGTGTCCTCGGGACGCTGCTCTCTGTCCGCCCCCCTCGGCAGCTCTCCTGACCCACGGGCCGCATGAGGCAAAAAGAATAATAATGATAAAATAATATGGCAGGTTGTAAATGAAACACAATATGACTGTAATATGAATTATTTTGGGGGTGGGGGTGGGGGGGGGGGTGTATGCCAGCACAGGGGTGGCATTGCAATGAACTGGGG
>CAAKHG010036675.1:3277-32599 GCA_901007715.1 Dactylopterus volitans
GGGGGGGGCCCCCAAGGGGGGGGGGGGGGGGGGGGGGGGGGGGGGTGAGGTAGATCAGAGACAGTGTCATCAAAGAGTTTGAGGAGATGGCTTATGAAATGTGTCCCTCTGCTTCTTAGGTCTTATGTAATATCATCTGCTGTGGCTTCTGTCAAATTCTGACAAAGCCAAACCGGAAGGCACGAACAAAAACAATCAGCTCAGCCAAAGATTTCACCGTAAACAAACCTTTTTTTTCCTTCTATGAGCAGATAAAAACGGAGTAATGATGTTGGACAACAGGGACCCTCTTGCCCAGAGATACTTAGGTTGAGGCTGTGTTCAGATGCCCTTCTAAAGAAACTTAAACAAAAATGTTATCCAGCCTCACTTACTCGAACTTCATGTTTTTTCCTGGCTAGTTGACTGATAATAATCTGGTTTATTGGTTTTGCAAATTTGTTTTTTGTTTTTTTACAAATTGATTATATTTATCACTGATGACAAAGTATTCCAGTATAATAACTGAATCATAATTTTCACTATAACGTCACTATAACGTCTGTTCCATGAAGGAGAGCAACAAGGTACAACGCATACAGTGTGGGATGTCACGGCCCCCTGTGGCCTGACTGAAGACACCTCTATACACGCCTGTGGCGACGTATTTTAGGCTCCGCCCCAACTTATAAAACAACTGCCGCCGCCGCCTTCATCCGTCAGATTGATAACAGCGCCCAGCCCAGCAGCACAGACAAGTGTTGCACCTCGTTGTTATAGTCGTAACTATTTGTTCCCTTTAAGTCGATTCACTTGGTACAACACACAACATGCATTTACTCTTCCACGGAGCAGCCGCCACCGCTCTGGAAATAAACCTCCAGCGCTCTGGTGCATCGCAGACCCAATGGAAGGTACAGAGGGCGCCACGGAAGGGATTGTCGCATCTAAACGGTAAAACCGCACCAAAGTGATGGCTTAGCCATAGCACAGATATCGCTGACACGCCCCATGTAGATTGTGCCCTCACAGCCTGAGGTAGTAAAAGGCTCTTAACGTGACAACAAGCTCCTAAAGGAACGCCAGAACCTCCACAACAGAGCACTGAAAAGGTACGATATTCCGATCCTGACACCACTGCTCAAAAGCCTTCCGCTTAAGCGCAGTGGCCTCTGATAGAGGAAGCCCTAGCACTCCGGATCATTGCCGCCACACTTGAATGTAGACCCTGAGCCATCAAATTGGACCCCTCAACAGCCAGGCATGCAGCCGCCACAGTTCTGGGCGCAGATGAACTACCTCCCCTCCTGGCTGAGAGCGCAGATCCCTGCAGAGAAGCTGCTGCCAAGGACTTGCTGCCAGAAGGCTGCTTATCTCGGCAGACCAGGCTTTTGCTGGCCGCTGAGGGGCAACCAGGATCAGAAACACACCCTGTCGATACACTCTTTCCAGGACAGGTAATATTATTTCCACTGAGGGAAATGAACACAGGGGTACTCCTGGCTATGGGTGCGCCACCGCATCCATCCCAAGAGGAGCGTCAGCACGGCTACCCCCACGAGCGTCGTCATCCGCTATGAAAATGAAAAGGGGGAAGTGAGTATCTGCCTTGGAGGCAAAAAGGTCCACTTTGGCCCCAGGTTTTTACAGCCACGGAACATGGGTGGCCCTGAGAAACAGCAAAGGCACATTGCACCTCAGCAATACAGAGCAAGGTAGTTTTAGCAGGGAATGGGAGCTTATGTAGGACACAATTGTGTTGTCCGTCCCGACGGGCAAATGCTGGCAGGCCGGGACTAGATGAAAATGCTATAAAGCCGAGACAACTGCCAGCAGTTCCAGGTACTCAGGTGCGTTTGCTTTGCAGTGATGTCCTGACCCCTTGTCTCTGTGTGATGGAGTGGCAGCTGTTTGAGCGATGGCATATTGAACTTGCAAGCTTGCAGGTATTTAACATTTGCAAGTCCAGAATAGGATGAAGTTCCTCCCTTTCAACAAACAACAAAATAATGATGGTACCCACCTTTGCCTCAGAAGTGGGAACCACCTGTATTGCTTTCTTATTCAACAGTGTGTTTTATTTCCTCTCCCAGTACTGTTGCCGCTTTGTTCACTACAACTGTGTTTATCACAGCAAGGAAAGATGGCCGTCTGGATTGGAACTACAGCCTGTGACCTATAGCGACGGTTCTCTCTACCCATTGAGAAGGTGAAGAAGGTCAGTCGGTTGACCTGCTCCACCACAGGGGAAAGGCTGAGCCAAAAAAGAGCAGCAACACCAGTCCGCATTGGTTTGATTTCTGGTTTTTTTTTGCAAGACAAAGGTAGACTTTGTTGCCAAAAATTGAACTCTTACAGTATTCACACATTTAACTAAAAGCACCTTAATTAAGACACTACGAAACTGACGAATGCTTATGTTTGCTGCGGTCACCTGAGAAACAGACACACCCAAACTGGAGGCCACATCTGAGGTAAAAAAAACAACAACAAAAAAAAGCACCCATGTGCATCGGCTGCGTTTACGTGGGAGACAGCTAGGGGAGAAAAATGCCTCTTGGGAATGAACCCCTGAACGGACTCCTGAAGACACCTCGTGATCTGCAATGCATGAAGGGCAGCACTGTCTCGTTGCTGCTGGAGCCCCTCTTCACTGAATCTCAAAGCCAAGAGGAACGTTGCGGAATGTTCTAGGCGCTGAGTCCTCCAGAGGGCCTGATGGAGGACCTTGCTCCAGGCCAACGGATGCGGAATGTTGAAAAGCGGGTTCTACTTCGCCGACTGGGAGCCCAAGCACGCAGAGGGCTCAGCCCTCTTGGGCAAAAAGCGGAGGCACTGCTGGCCTGCGTGCGCTTGTAGGTGGTTCGGTCTTAGCAACATGTCTGCGCAGGGTCTCTGTCTGTTTGTTCCGCAGTTCAAATTGACTTGTATGGCATCAAGTGACTGACCTAACAGACCCTCAGCAGACTCTGGCTATTCCAAGTAAACAGCCTGGTGTCAATCTGGGACGGCAGAGTGACAGCCACAGATGCCACCACTGTGGGTGCCATCCCTCTGCCCAGGGAAAGCACTGCACAGCGGGACATACGGGGAATGTAATCCAAGTTGACTCTGACCTCATTGAGAAGGGGTGCCCATCTGGGGGCACCAGTGCGCCCAGCTCTGGGAACACTTTGTTTTCCAACCAAGTGTTTGGATGGAAGGATTGTGGGACCACCCGCACCATTATTATGACACAGGGTAAGGTAAGATGCCAAGCATTTACCAATGCAGCCGCCTCAGCTCCATCCAAATCCAGATATTACCCATAGCTGGACACTGTGATGCATGTCAACATCAGTTTATGCCAGGACAAAGTTACTTCCGCTCTTGCGGTAACTTTTAGCTGGCAGTAGCCAGGTCAAGAGACAACAGAGCTAACAAGCAGTAGCTAGCTAGCTCGACAGAGGTTGCCTGAGCAAGGGGAAGAGCGCAAGAACTTATGGATGGCAGTGGTGTCGGTTGTTTATAAGTGCGGGTGGGGGCTCACATACTGTACATCGCCACAAGTCATCTGCCTTAAATAGAGGAGTCTTCAGTCAGGCCATAGGGGCGTGTGATGTCCCATACTATATGTATTGTGCCGAGTGAAATCGGCTGAAAGGGAACTGTAGTTTTGCGTCACTGAAACGGCGCACCAGCTAGATCGTTGGTGCCTGCTAGGCAAATGATGTTACAATGCAATAACAGCTGAAGGCCACCGTACATTCTCTGCAGACCTCAGAGCAGTGCTAAGGAGAGAGGTATTCACTTTGCAGTCCGAAACCTCATCACTTGATGCCACGAGATCCCCCACAATCGTCCTTTAGCGGTCATCTGCTGACTGCTCTCCTGCCAGCTTCCCCTCCTCCTTCCGTTTGGACTCGTTGAACTCCTGCTTCACCCTCTGCAGCAGCTCTGGACGCAGCAGCACATCCAGCGCCGTCATGGCCAGCGCCTTTGCTGTCCGCAGAGTGAAGAACTGAGCTCGGTCATCACCTGCAGCAGAGACGCAAGCACTTTGGCAGCCATTGACACACACATCTGCCGATACTGAACAACATGTCTGTGTGTGTGTGTGTGTGTGTGTGTGTGTGTGTTGGGGGGGAAACATACCGGCAGCTACATTGTATTCCGCTGTGTGGTTGAGAGCATTTGAGCCAATATAAAAGTAGGGGTGAATCCCAGGAACCTCAAACGTCACATTGCCGAAGTCAGTGGAGCCTGCAGAGACAACAGAGTACCTAGACTGATCCCACGTGGAATTATGCTACCTAGCTGTGATGCTATGATTTTGTGTAGCATTCCGAGCGGCATCAAAAAGAAAAAAGAAAAAAAAGGAGGTCAGTGTGAGCAGATACCAGTCATCCCGTCCGGTGACATGATGGCATATGTTGAAAAAAACTGTTATTCACAAGCTAACGCAGTCCATATTGATCTCATTTCTGTATGCAAGCTAATGTCAGGGTGTGGACAGCCCAGCTTAGCATATGGACTGACAGCTAGTCTGGTCCAATGAATCCATAAAGTTACACATGAGCGAAAAATTTACCTCCGGCAAGCAACTCACTTCTCACTTCACCAGTTCTGTTTGTGTACAAAGACAAATTCCATCCATGCTAACTAGCTATGGTGGTGGCGAGCTGCTCCCCCCTGCCTCCGGGCCGTATGGTCAGCTAAACTAACCAAATACTGGCCGCAGTACTGAACATGACACGCAGACAAGGGAGTAGTGAGAACAAAAGAAAATGGAGCACGGCTCACAAAATGTTTAACTGCTCCTTTAAGGAAGTGATTCTGATACTGCAGCCGGCGTCCATCAGCTATAGCTGAGAGTTACTTATGCAGAGTTGCGCAGAGCAAACAGAGCTGGCGTTCGACGAGGATGTGCGCTCACCTGACTCGTTTTTGAGGAGGTTTTCGTCCACAAAGTCCATCCCCAGAGCTTTGCCGTTCCTCTCGTACAGCTCCTCCAGGGCAGCGCCACGAAGCATGTTGTCAAACTGATTTCTCGCAAACTGTATTTCAACCTAAAAAGGGGAGAAGTTTCAGGGCTCTGGGTAAAACCTTTCAGGTAGCAGAGAATAACGCACAGTGTGGAGGAGTTGTAAATATCGGATTTCGATGACTTTTACTGATAGTTTGGGTGCATTAGTCGTATTTGGTGACCTCTATCATCGAACCCAGACTGTTTAGTCTGTGAATTCTGTGTATGCAAAAAAAATCCCTGGTGTTAAATAAGATTAGCAAGAATTTCTCTGTAAGCATCAATAGCTTATTGGACATACTCAGCTGCCCCACAATGCATTGCGTCTCTTCAGGCAGTGCAACAGCAGCCATGGGCCAAATGGTACTTTTCACTCCAAACTCAATCTGTAATTTCAAGACGGTTTTTGTTTTTTTTTAAGTTCTTGTGAGAAAGTAACCATGTAGATTCCTGTAGATTAATTTCTATCAAAACAACATCTGTTGGAAGATTCATGCCAACGTTTCAGACATTTATCAAGCTAGTGACAGAAAAGGTAACGCACTTCCATTTGGTTTAATGATAAAACACACTTGGTCAAATATCAAGTGTGGCGCTTTTGTTTTGAAGACAGGATGTACAAAATTAAGGATACAGCAATTCAACCTTCAGCGAGTGAGACATTTGTGTACTGCATACTGATATACTAATGATTTAGTCGCCTTTATGTAGCGGATAATACATAGTGCATGAAGTTCGGGCATGTCGTCAGCGGTACTTTAATTCCAAACAGAGCCAATGTTAATAACAAACTTGTCAGAAAAATGAAGACTTGGAAAAAAAAACACTGATGTGATAAAAACTAGCTCAAATGACAGAAGCAATCTTGGGGGGAAAAATTAATTTTTATTCTGGCCATGGTCCCGCCCACGAACATGGAGAGGCCGGGGTGTGTCAGCAACACTGCAGCCAGCCACCAGTCGGCGATGGAGAGCTTTTGGTTTCATTTTGAGTTGACGTCATGCTGTCTAGTTTAGATTAATATCCTGTCTGTGTCTGGTCTAACCTCTCTGCAAACTACTGCGATTAACTATACAGCTTTCACTCTATAAACAGAAACACTGCACATTTCATTGCACATATTTTAATCTAATTCATGTACTGTATTTTTACAGTTTATATTTCCTATTGTACACTGTAAATGTGTACATGTTTTGACAGAACCTAAGTTTACTTAACTTTTTACCTGCGGTACCTCTTGAGTCTGTACTATGAGGAATTCCTGTGAATCTAGGAATATAACTTGTAATAAATCCGATTCTTATATCCTACCTCACAGCCAGTTGCCACGGCAGCCGCTCGGAAACACATCTCAGCTTTTGCCCTCAGGACAGGTAGCTCGGAGCGGGACGGGGTTCTCAGATAGTACTCCAGCTCAGTGTAGGCCGGGATGATGTTTGGCTTCTCTCCACCATGCTTTATGACGCCTGCACAACACAGCGCGGTGGAATTAGCCAGTGACGGTCCCGCCACGCGAAACGAGAGGAGCGGATCGGAGCATCGGTCGTTCACCGTGAACTCTCCAGTCAGGCCTTAGCTGCTGCCTGAGCACAGACAGGTTGCTGTAGCACAGCACCGCCGCATCCAACGCGTTGATTCCCTCCCAGGGGTAGGCTGAGGCGTGAGACGCTTTCCCGTGATACTTTATAGTCACACTGGAAAAAACACAGAAACAAAAACACTTTTACTGCAGATCCAAAAATACCCCCAAGCACACCACATTTTTGACACTGGCCTTGGCGCAGGTCTGTCTACTCTAAAGTGCCCTTCTAGTTTCCTCAAAGAGTAACTTTTAAGAATCAGACCATTTCCAAGTTAGAGTCACCAAAAAGTACTGTTCTGTTAAGTGGACTGGAGAGACCTGGCCAAGATAGAAGTCAGTCACGAACAGATTAAAATACGAGTATGTTTTACAAAAATCCACACTAAAACAGCAAGAGCATTCAAACACAGCGGTAACAAGCACACGTCTCCATCACCTCATTCTTTATGATGCCCCTGAATGTACCAAATGGACACCAGATTATCTCATTTTAAGTCTTTTTGAAGAGTGCTCCATGTCCATGGGGTATAGTAGAAGAATGGAGTTTTTTTCCTAGGTCTGACAGAACTTGGGGGACATTAAAAAGCAACTACTTGGAGGAGTGGAGGTGGCAACTTCCAGAGCTGGCACTGAGAAGGGTACAAAGGGAGTCTGGGAGCTTTGCTCAATATTGCTTTATAGATAAAAAATACAGCAGTGCCGTCATCTGTGAATGGCCGATGATGTCCAGCCCATCGAATCATAAAGAATGCAGCACTGAGCGTGGGACTTAACATTAGTAATAAAACGCAGTGATGCATGCTACACCGAGTCAAGCTTACGTAAAATGAAGGAGGCCGCATGCATGTACAATATGTCCCCCGTAATCAATCACAGACACAAAGGTAGAAAGTTTTTTCTTAGCACTGAAATTTAAAAAAGTTGCATTTCTAAAATAAACAATTAAAAATAAAATATTTAACATCAAAAACAATAGAAAGGATGTTAAAGTTGGAAGACCTCAATGCGAGAGACATCACTCTCATCCCAATGGCTCACACACAGCGGTCCCGGAGAATTAGCACTTAAAACTCTTATGCACTGAACTGTCATGATGTCACGTGAACAGGACAGAGAAATCATTTGCGTGATTAAATCAATAACACCTTTGCTTTTCCTGCTGTGAACCAATGACCGCTTTGAAACCGGCGCATGTGATGCATCACATTACCAGTCCTCCACTCTACGTTTCCACATTAAAAAACAAAACACTTAAAATACATTCGTCTTAGGAAACGTGCAGTGTTATAATAAGCTTACTCATGCTCAGCCACACAGGGCAGGTAGAGGGCATCTTCCTTTGACGGGTGGGCCATGAACACCACATCCAGACCTTCAAAAGCTCCCTCCCTTATCAGGTCGATTTTGCCTCCGCCAGCCTCCTCGGCGGGCGTCCCCAGCACCGTCACCTGTGTTGGGTGAGTCCACTGTCAACCACAGCTGCTGCTGCCACACAGAAATAGTCGAATGCAGAATAACAAGTGTTCATACACCTGAGCAGTCAAAAACAAATTATTGGATGTGTTGAGGCCGTGCCAAAGGTTATTAACAGAGCTGGTGAAAATGCAGCCCAAGGACCAGGATTGGGAAACGCTGATCTATCCTGCATACATAAAATATAAAGACATGAACTGGAGGCTGACCGATTTACGGGCCAGCCGACATTTTTGGCCAATAATTCTGTGTCACAGACATTCTGCTTTTGCCAAAAAATGGCTGACAAAAGTACTTGTACTCAGCTGGATTTAAAAAGGTTCACTATTCTACATTAGTTTGATGTAGTGGCAAATGGTCTCCAGCACAGTGAGCCCTCCATTCAGTGACCAGCAGGAATACCCTCCCTGTCTAGGAAAGTGCCCTGTCATTAATGCACCACCTATCTAGTACATTACACCTGTCAGGCAATGGCCATTTGGTGGTCAAAGGAGCTCCAGCTGTCTTACTAACAGACACACAACAAGCAAGAGTTACATTCTGGCATATAAAACTGCAAACTCATACGAAATATTACGTCCAGCAAGGCATGATGGGAGATGTGGGGCCATGCTGGATAAACAGTGCATCACAGATAATCAGAGAGTGAAGAGTCTGTATAACGATTAAGTATTTTGATGATTACATGTGCAGAATATGGGCTGACATATTGGCATCAAAACTGTTTCACTCCCAAATGTAAGGGCGGTATCGGCTCCGAATTCTGGTATCGGTCTGGCGCTAGCATGAACCTTAACGATAACGTATGGAAACATACACATTCTCTTCAGACTATAATGAAAACCCAACGTGCTAGACTGAATTTTAAAAAAAAATATCACCACTTTCCCGAACACACCAAACTACAGGAGTTTTTTTCTAAACTCCAAATTACTGACTGAAAAATCACCTCACTGTTCTAACATGACACGTCGTTGTCCCACCTGCACCGGGACGGGGAGGTCCTCGGCGGTCTCCAGCGCGGCTCTGAGCCCCAGAGCCGCGGCCGCTCCGACCTCCGCGATCAGGTTGTGCCCGCACGCGTGCCCGATGCCGGGCAGCGCGTCGTACTCGCACAGGAAGCCCACGTTGACCGCCCGGCCCCGCCGGCCGCCCGCTTCGCTCGCCCACCTGGCGCGAAACGCGGTGTCCAGCTTGTAGCGGGCGTCCACCGTCCAGCCGCCCTCCTGGCCGAAGAACGCCACCAGCGTGTCGTGGGACCTCCGCTCCTCGTACGCCAGCTCCGGGCACCGCCATATGTCCTCGCTGAGGCGGTGCAGCCTCGCCTCGGCCGCGTCTATGCCGCGGCTGACCTGCCGTTTCAGCTCCGCCAGCGTGTCTGCTTCATGAGACATTTTTTGGGGGGTTTTTTGCGCCGTGAAGCGGAAGCCGTGTCGGTCTCCGGGAGCGGCAGGGTTGCTCAGGCTGCGGCAGGTGGCCCCCCTCTGAGGTCGGTCACCTCACCGATCCAGTTACGGTAGCGTGACGGTGGGCGGGGCTCTGCCGGCGACCTCTCCCCTCGGGGGCTGTGCGCGTCACACTTTCGGCCACAGACTGTTGCCACCGTAGACATATAAAGAGCAGACGCCGCGTCGGCCGCTACTGCCTATGGGCGCTGGCGAGCCGCGGGGCCGCCATCTTGGGACGGGCTCCCGCTCCACTCAGCGTCATCTGTTTGACGGGCGCAATGAGCTGTCAGCGCATTTAATCCATCATAACTCGCTGAATACTAAACTGATTTTCACGCGGGTTTTTTTTGCTGCAAACTTCATACATGTAGCTTTGATACAGGACACGTGGTTCGGTGTATTTCAATATTAATTGTGGGCTTAACAGTAATAGAATGTTCTGATATATGATATATGTGATGTGTGATGGATATTTTGCAAGACACAAACACACTATATGTATATTTATACATATACACACACACACACTAATGCATGATAGAGAAGCAGAGGCAGATGGTGGCAGTACAGCTATTTTAAAAAGTTGAAGAAACAATATATGATTAGGCTCTATATAAATATATAAACAATATATGAATACATTCCATAACTATATATAACACAACAATAGATAGAAGTTATACACCAGAGAACATGAAAATATATATAAATCAGTGGGCGTAGAGATATGAATGCATGTGAATGTAGACGCATGCATTTGTCGCAACATTTATCTTTAAGATAAAGAAACCTGCTTTGTGAAACGAGCCCCGGGCAGATGCGCACGCACATCACAACTTCTTCCTCATGTCGTTGTTTTTTGGAAACCCTCAAAATGAAAACGGGAGATTTAGGAGAGTCCACACACAAAAAAAAAACACATTTTACAAAGGGGCTCAAGCTTATTTTCTTCTTTCAATTGTTTTAACGAGTAACGAGAACATCAATAGAAATGTAGTGGAGTAAAAAGTACAATTGTCCTTCAGATGTAGTGGAGTGAAAGTAAAAGTATCCCCCCAAAATAATACTCAAAGTACAGACGTGGAAAAAATGTACTTAAGTACAGTACTCAAGTAAATTTGTTATACCAGTAATATTAGTTTGATTTCTACACGCAGGCTTGTGTCCGTTGTAATCTGAGTCGCTGTTATGGAAAATGACTTATAAAGTCTCAGTTCATCGCCGGGTGAACAAACACCGGCACTTAACATCACCTCGCTAGCTGGCTACGATTCCGTTGCTTGATATAAATACAGTACAGTAATATTCTATTCGCAAAATACAATCAATACTAACGTTCAATCTTACTTGTGGAAGGTAATCCCCACAGCCCTGCTTTCGACGCTCCGCTAATAGGAACAGGAATATGCTGCACACTGCTCTGGCATCTTTTTCGTTTCTTTTTATAAAGAGTCTCTTTATGTGTCTATGAGTACAAGGAGGAGATCGCCCGACTCAAGATGGCGGCCGCATTTCTCGGTCCCCAGCAGCCGACGCGGCGTCTACTCTTTATATGTCTATGGTTGCCACCGCCGGGTTGCCAAATTCATGGAACCTTTTCTGTCGCAAACCGAATATTTGGTGTCACATCCCCCAAAATATATTTTAAAAAAATAAGGAGGGTTTGAATGTTTTTGCTACAATTTGACCTTTAAAACTGTCAAAATTTAATGAACAACTGTTAAGATACTGGAAAATGACATTTGCCCGCAACTTTAGTCCGCATGGCTCCACTTTGTGGAAAATAAGAACAATTACATCAAATAGAAAAACCTCATTTAATAAAAATGGTGTTAATCAAATATTTTTTTTTGTTGCTGGCCTGTTGGATGAACATGGTTCAGTCTTACATCTCAACCCTTTCAATGAAAAAATCAATATGCAGTGCTCCTATAGGGGATATAGCAAAATATGCAAATCTATTCCAGTGCTACTTGTGCAATTGATTAAAAATATACTAAAAAAATACTATCTCTCATTCCAATGTACAGATAGTCTTACCAGATATGAAAATTGAACAAATACTAATTACTGATAAAAAAAAATACAATAATAGAATAATACGAAAGGGGTGCATGCAGAACCTCGTTTGTGGTAATACAAGAGCAACACACTAATCTAAAAGTTATAGACAAATTTATAAAATATCTGAAATGGCCAAAGAATTGCAATTTAAGATTATTAGTGGCTGCGATCCAGCAGCAGAAACATTAAAGGAGAAGTTTGGATTTGAGCCAAGTTGATTTTATGTAATGCTGATTGTCAGTCTACTGAACATCTTTTTTTTAATTCTTGCTCAGTGACGTCACATTTTTGGAGGGATGTTTTTGACTGGTTAGGTAACAAAATAGGAAATATCACGCCATTTGATGAATTTCGGATTATGTCATATAAAGATAATCGTACAAAAGGATTTCCAGAACTGGTCAATATCATGATAGTACTATTAGACAAATATCATATCCATTTATGCAACTGGAAAAATTATCCCCCTCAATAAACTGTTTTAAAAATGAACCTAAAGAATATTTTTTCGTCATTAAAACTTATGAACGTATACCAACCTACTTATAAATTAAGTGAAAATTCTTCCAAGTACTTGTTTTTTAGAAGCTCCTTTGGTATGTATGAAGTGTTTCTGTATTATTTCTGTATAATATTGAAATAAATAACACTACTAAAAAAAAACACTACTAAACGCGATTTGATGACGTCATTAACAGCCTCTTCTTTAAGTCGTCATAGAGCGGTCGCGGCCATGTTCGATGATAGTCGGGGCCACCTTTGGTATTCCAAAAAACAAACAGAAGTTCGCTTGACTTGTTATTGTTCGTTTTCCTGTTACATGTCTGTTTTAAACGACCAAAATATACATAATATTGTGTTTCTGTGAATTGCAGCGGAACAAAATTGTAATGCGACCGTTCTTTCCACCCCCATCTGTGGACGGATCCAAACCCCTGATGACGTTCACCCAATGAACGTGAAGTGTCAGAATTCAAACGTAGCAAAGAGGATTCAAATGCAGAAAAACGGTGCGCGCTGTGTCTTCCACTGTATGTAGTGGTTTTTTTTTAAATCATTTTTTAATGAAAAATACTAAGCTTTACTTTTAGGTTGACGTGCTTAGCTTTTCGAAAGGCAAATGGCTGAAGAGTCCGCTGTTAAAGTTTGTGTCCGAGTCCGTCCGCTTATTGAGAGGTGAGTCCCGAACCAAGGTTGGACTAACGTTAACTACTGTACATGAAAACTGTTTACAAATAACTAAGAATTTGGTTTCCAGTCGTGTTATAGTCTAAAACTTGGTCCGCTGGCAAGGGAGTTTGTTTGAGCAAGGCGTTTGTAAGATACAAAACCTGTATGCATTTTATGAGCTATTTAAAGCTAATATGCTAAGCGCTGTTCTGTATCAAAATACACGAGGCGCTTACGTTTTGTTTTGGTGTGTGTTTCGCCGTTACTAATATTACACTAACGTTAACTAACGAGACAGTGTTGTAACACGACTTGAAAGATGATTAAACGTAACGCCCAGTACCGCAGAATTCCCCCCGTGGGCCCACATAGAAACAAGTGGTTCCGATTCAAATTCTAACTACAAAGATGGTCAGACAACAAAGAAATCTTCTCTGCATGTTCCTCATGCACGTAACTGAACTCACAAAACTGCTTGTCAGTCATGAATTGGTGTTATGGGTCAATGCTGCTCGTTTTTGAAAGCCCAGACTGGAATCTTTGACACTGATGTGCATAACTTCATGCGTGTTCCAGGGAAGAAACGTCAGAGAATGCTGAGCCGGTCCAGCTGTTTTGGAAAGCTGATAAGAAATCGATTCATCAGATCGACGATGGAAACTCGAGCAAAAGCTTTTGTTTTGGTAGGTTTTGCAGCTCGAGGTTGCGGTCTTTTCAGTGGAGGGTAAAAAACAAACAAACAACAACCGCATAAATCTACTGGACTCTCATTTCCTCTGTTACGCACACAGACAGAGTGTTCGTCGCTGAAGAAACAACCAATCAGCTGTACCAGGATATTGCAAAGCCTTTGGTGGTTTCCACTGTGAATGGATACAATGGTATGTAATGGAAACGGCGGACTGAATCGCTCATCGTCTCATCGCACTCAACGTACCCGCGTGGTGTTTTCGTGTGTGTAAACACATACGTTCTGTTTGATTCACAGGGACCATATTTGCTTACGGTCAGACGTCCTCTGGAAAGACTTTTACCATGATGGGGAGTAACCGTATACCTGGCGTGATACCTCTGGCTGTAGAAGATGTCTTCCAAACCATTAAAAATGTAGGAGCGGTTTCCCACGTTTGAAACACGCTGCAGTGTGCTGTGCAGCCACGGTTTAATCTTATCAATGGCCTCTCTTTTGCTCCCAGTGTCCAAAGAAGGAGTTCCTCCTCAGGGTGTCTTACATGGAAATCTACAATGAGACTGTGACGGATCTACTTGTCGACAGCTGGAAGAGAAAACCCCTGGAGGTCCGAGAGACGATCAATGTAAGAGGGCTCTTGATAAAGAAGTGTCGTCTTTGATGGCGTTTTATTAAATATGTACATACTACTGAATCTTCTTATATCTTATAACATCGTATCCTGTCATCTTTTGGTAGTAATGTTTGTTACATCATTTTTTTTATAGCAGAAATACTACACCTATAACTCAAGAGAGGGAAAGTGCTTTAGGTGCTGTTTAATATTGCATGTCGTTCTTTTAGCGCAAGTGTTCTCAAATGTCTGGTGTGGGGGCCCTCAGGAAAAGCTGAATTTTGCTTTTATTTAAATTCTTGTGGAAGGCAGAAGCCTGAGCATAGCTGATCTGACCCTTCGATATCTAATTTTAGTATTTAGAAATACGCGGTAGCTTTCTTATAGTTCCAAATTCTTCACTTTTCTCCCAATTTCTGGGCATTTTCCTGCGAGTCTTCTCTTGCTAATTTTCAGGTAAATCTCGCTGATTCAGTCTTTACCCTTTCCCATGTTTTTAAAAGAAACCAAGTAGATTTTCTAGAGGGAAAAGGGATTGGTAAATCAACAAAAAAAAGGAATTGCAGTTGGGAAAACAAATCACCCCCAAGAAGTGCAAAAGAATTTGTATTTATAATGACTTGTGATGCTTGTTTTTAAACACTAAACGCAATCTTAACCACACTATCTCTACATATAAGGTTCCTTGTTGAATGATATCACTTAAATTTGGGTGTGTGAGTCATCTTAAAGTCTTTGCATACTCAAACTTGGCAAATGCCAACTTAAGCAAAGTTAACTCCAGTTTTTCTCAGTTGATTTTATTAATTCACAAGAAAAAGTTGGTATAATTACTCTGCTCTATTGTTAAGTACTTAAAAAAACTGTCATTTGATAACAACAAACTGTTGGCTTTGTTGTCCACACTTAAATATCTCTCATACATGCAAGTTTTTTTCTCTTGAGAGTCACCTAGCTTTATTGTGGAAAATGTTAAACCATGCGAAGAAGGGATTTTATTATCTTAGTCAGGGCTCAGATCTCAAGGGTAATAATTGCTAGCATTTATAAGCACTCAACAGAAAAATAAACATGCTTTCCAGTTTTACACATTCAGCATCACTGACATCACAATTTCTGTGTGCAGAAAAACATCTATGTTGCCGACTTGACCGAGGAACTGGTGACGTCTCCAGCACAAGCGCTGGCCTGGATTCGTAAAGGAGAAAGTAAGATCGGAGGCTTTTACAGCTCAGCTTGAAGAATCCATGAGGCTGGCACTCGGTAGACTGTATTTAACCACCAGTTATTCTTCTGCCCACTCCTGCATCCTGTAGAAAACCGTCACTATGGAAAGACCAAAATGAACCAGCGGAGCAGCCGCTCACACACCATTTTCCGAATGGTAAGTCATAGATATCTTATTGTCATATGTAGGATCTTGTGAAATTCTGTACTTGCTTATGGATGTGTTTGATTTTAGATCCTGGAGAGCCGCGAAAGGAGCGACCCAGCGTCAGGTGAAAATGCAGACGGAGCAATCATTGTTTCTCATTTGGTAAGCTGCCTTCTTTTTCTTTCTTTTCTTTTTTTTTTAATTGAATCCTTCTTTAAATGTTGCTCCTGTTGTTTAGTCAACGGAAATGTATCTTTCCCAACAGAATTTAGTTGATCTTGCCGGATCTGAGAGGGCAAGCCAAACAGGGGCTGAAGGTATGGTGGGCTGTGGTTCAAAAGAGTTGTCTGGGTGCGCGGCACAGAGTGTTCTGACATCGGTTTTGATATTTCAGGCACACGCTTCAAAGAAGGCTGCAACATCAATCGCAGTCTCTTCACTCTCGGCCAAGTGATAAAGAAACTCACTGATGAAAGTCAGAGGTGGGTAAACGTAAACACCTGACCTCTTCCTGTGTTGTCCTGACTAATGTCATTTGTAGCTGTATGGAACTGATGCAACCAGGTAAAATGGGCCATATTCATCTGTAATGGCCCCACACGTGTATGGTTTCCCATTAATAAACACCTGGACTTCCCTTGATATGGCAATGATCTGTTCATGTTCACATGATGGAAAATGCTTAGAGGAAATGGAAGCAAGTTTGGACACGAGTGAAACCTCGACCACAGATCTGAATTCAATCGGCTCGTTACAAAAACAAAGCAACTAAATCTAAAAAAAAAAAAAATGGCAAGAAAATTCTATCTCAATCACAATATATTTGAAAATGAGACTGCTCTTGAAAGGAATAAAAGGTAATGATACTTTTAAAAAATAAAAATCATGCTATGGTGCACAACATACAAGTCCAGACTGATCGACTGCGTCTTGGCATTCCCCTCGAAGACTCAGTGGATTTAAAACCGTCCATGACATGTTTGCTCCTTTTTTCAAATGCAAAATGCAGTTTTTTGTATCTCTGGAAAGAATGTCAGTAATTACACAAGCAGTGTTGCGTAGTATCCTGCTCCAGTCATGTCATTTATTTTACTGCTCAAAAACATGATTTAAAGTGAAAATGGATGCGTTCAGTATTAAATTGTCTAAGTGTCCCTTTGTCTTCAGGGGTTTCACAAACTACAGAGACAGTAAGCTAACACGCATCCTGCAGAACTCTTTGGGTGGGAACGCTAAAACAGTCATTATTTGCACCATCACCCCTGTCACACTGGATGAGACACTCAGCACCCTGCAGGTAGGTGGAATATGTCTCCTCGCACATCTAATGAAACATTTGAACTTTCTATGTTGATATATTGGCAATGGCTTTGGTTTAGGGAAGCTAATCTGAGCATATTTCACTGACACGCGTGCCCCATCTGTCAGTTTGCAAGCACGGCGAAGAAAATGAAGAACGACCCTCATGTCACCGAAGTGTCTGATGACGGGGCTCTGCTCAAACGATATCGCAATGAAATCGTCGACCTCAAGAGACGACTCCACGAGGCAAGTGATTAGATTCATTCTCCCCTCAGCCATGTTTTGCTCGTCTGCACAAGTTCCATCACCGCAACATTTTGCACCCACTGACCCGTGGACCGCTGCCTCCCCGCTGCAGGTTTCCTCCGTCACTCAGACCACAGCAACAGAGAAGGAGGTTCTTTCTCAGCTTCTCCAAGAAAAGGATCAGCTCCAGAGGGAGCAAGAGGACAGGATCAAAAACCTCACCAAGCTGCTCGTTACCAGCTCCAACCAGGGTCCTCTCAAACGGGTAAGCGGGCCACAAATCACAACTGCGCCATCAGAGTTGAGGCTCTTTGTCATTTGCGTAGCCCTAACGACTCTGTTCCTGTCTGAAGATGCCGAAACGCAGGGTCACATGGGGTGGGAAGATGCTCCGGCTCATGCAGCCGTCTCCCTGCGAGGGCAGTCCGTCCAACCTCAGCTTTGTGGAGTCTTTCACTCGGAAGAGGAAAGCCGATTGCTCCAGTCTGAGCGACCTGGCTGAAGGTGAGGCAAAGCCTGTTAAAAGAACGGAAGTACATGCACAGCGAAAATTTCATTTCATGCGTGTAATTTCATGCTTCACGTGGCGTGCTTTCACAGATGACGAGGACTTTGACTCTCAGTGGGAGATTCCGGATGAGCCGCCAGATGACATGGAGATGACTCAGAGCTCAGTGACTATTCGTAGCTTTGGAGACAGGTAAAGTTTCTTTCCTTTTTAGCTGCTTCTTCCATCATCACTTTCATGGAAAGTGGGCACACATGTTCACGTGATAGGTTGAAGCGCCTGTGTGTCATCTCGTTACAGCGCGCTATTTAATGTTTTATATATGCAAGGATTTCCCAGCTTGAGGTCTTTCCTTAAAATGGAATACTTCCTCACCACAAGCGCCAGATGCTAGTTTAGGGTGGGATTGTTGGCTCTCTAAATTTATGATGAGCATTTTCTAGAGTTGCTCTCAATGAAAAGTGCTCCCAGATCACCTCTGGTGCTGCACAAATGCAAATGAATCGGTTACCCACAAGGCTGCATACGATAGGTCTGCATCTTGTAAAGGTAATCTGCTATCGGACGTTGCCACGTTAAACTGTCTTTCAGGGTGTGTTGTTGAAAAGATTAGTCATGCATATGTCATCGTGGCTTTTGCTTCCTCAGGGTGGACAGCAGGGTGTCGGAGCTGGAGCTCCAGCTGCAAACACTGGACCAGCAGAAACAGGAGGCCTTGGAGAAAATGCTGGCATCCGAGCAGAGGGCAGCGGAGCTCGAAATGCAGATCACATCAGAAGCTCAGCAGAAGCTGGAGGCCTCAGAGAAGGTGAACATGCTTGAGTTGAGAGTGGCAGACCTGGAAAGTCAGCTGGAGGAACTGAGTGAAAACGATCAACAGGTGTGTTATCTGTTATATTCTTGAATCATCCTCAACTGAAATAGAGACTGAAGCTCATTCAGACTAAGCTTGATTATATGGCTGCTTTTATACTCAGATTTTTTTTTTTTTTTTTTTCAGTTGAGAAGAGATTTTGGAGAGACCATCCAGCTTTGTGAGACTCTGGCCACAGAGAAGGTAATGTTCAGCTGAGCTGCTGTTCTGTGAGAGATTGTTTACTTTAACCTCATCAGGTCTGCAAGCTGGCGTTCAATCGGCAGTTAATTAGTACATACGAAATATTGTCTGAATGCATCTAAAGGTGAGGTTATCTATTCCTGTCCTTGATGGCAACACTTGAGGGAAATCAGCTTTAGCACATCGAACAAATCTTGAACACAATTCCCAAACAAACTGAAATGCCTCCAAAGAATATGTGTATATTTTTTGAGTGTATTCTGGTCCTTTTCATGTGCGGTGCAACAATATAAATGCGTTCCAGCTGAGACGTGTTTGAAAATTTGCACCATTATCCAAATATTAAGATGATATACCCATTATCAATTTAAATATGAATATTTAAATTGCAGTTATATTAACAGAGAAACATTTTAAACGACAGAAACGCATTTATTCAAGCTAACGGCACATAAGAAGATACATTTTGATTGGAAACGCCCTCTGATGTTGGTGTAATTGTTTTCAGGACACGGTGGTGACCGAGCGAGACTATCTGAAGCAGGAGCTGGGGATGTTCATAGAGCAGACGAAAAGCCTGGAGAAAGAAGCAGCTGCTCTCTCACAGGAGCTGGAGGAGAAGAGGGAGATGGATGAGTTCAAGTCCCTGGAGGAGGGAGTCAGGAAGGAGCAAGAGGTAATGTGATGACGTGATGACAAACTGGATAATAGGAGTGATGTATTTGGGCTGTTGGGTTTGGCTTTGCGCATGTATTTGCGTCTTAAAAACTGAACCCTCAAGGAAATCCTCAGACCAGGAACTTTATGTACAAAAGCAAAACGCAGAAAAACACAAAGCGAACACAGGAATCCGCAAGCAAATGTCTTCCATCGCCCAGTGCTCAGTCATATTCTTCCTACTTATTGCCAGTTTGGACTTTAGTTCTTAAACCCCAAAACAAACCAAACTTGTCATATATGACAACAAAGCTCCTCACTTGTGTCCCAGCCTGGGAGCTAACGGCTATGACGTTCCGTCCAGTGCTTCTTGGGGTTGCCAGCCCTACAGAAACATGTCTTATGCAGCCTGGAGCTCTAATGCCTGTTTGTGGACTTTATACCATAAATCCATAATCACAGATCCAGTATTAAATGCCTTCTGTCAGTAGTGAAATTTTTAATGATCACCAGCTAGTCAGCTGTGTCCTTTTATCACCCGCTTGTTGGCCAGCTGAACGGAAACTTAGAAAAGTAGCTCAGGTCTCAGACGGTTAAATTGCATTGACCATGATCTTAAAAGGGTCTTGATGAATGTAACCCGTTGCAGAAACCCTGTTGTTCACTTTGTGTTCACATTTGTGTGATCTTTCAGAGAGAGTTGCAAAATGAAATAACCAGCTTGAAAATGGCAAAGGAATCCTGTGAACTCCAGTGTTTGGAGCTTCAGGTAAGTGAACGACAATATCAAACAAGAGTTCCTCCTCGCGTCTGTCAAATCTGGGAAAGTGTAGACATGCGTTAAATGTTTTAGTTATATCTTATTTCATGTATCACGGTGTTTTGCTTTTATGTAAAACAGTTTAGTGGTAAGCATCAATCCATACCTCTCACCTCCTAAATTATCAACATCGATTCTAGCAGACTGTTTGCGCAGCAGTCAACAAAGTTTGTTTTGAAATCTTAAAAGAGTTTCATATCATATGAAATATAAATATATGCGCTGGCAGTGAGACTGGCAGCTGTAAATAATGATGAGAACATGTAAACAGCCGGAGAAATAATGTGAAAATACACAAAGAATTTTAACTTTTCAGCTTTTTAAAACATGTCTGATTTTTAGTTGTGAACTAATGTGGACTTAAGTGAAAATTATTTTTAGTTGTTCAGAGTGTTTTTACAATACATTTGTGTTTTTATTTACTTATGGGTCGTCTTTTTTTTTTTTTTTTTTCTTTCCCAAAGAGAAAACTGGAATCTTTATCAGAGGAGCTGAAGAAGAAAACTGAATTTGCTGAGGATCTTCAGGATATGGTATGGTTGTAAAGCTTTTTAACAATTAAACTACATACCAGTGAGATATACAGTCAGAAGCATGCAGCCAAAACGCAACACTTCAACACTGAGCATCTTGATATTCACCGGAGGAATATGTTTAAACAGCAGCCTGTATTTTTCAACTGATGCAATGCTCAGCGGCAGATTTATAATTATCATTGTGTTGTAACTAGGGCTGTCAAAATGGTCGCGTTAACTCTGTTAATTACATTTTGGAATTTTTAATCACATTAAAATATTTGACGCAGTTAACGCATGCGCAGAACCCCTCCACCCATACACGACCGACCACAGCCTCTAACAGCGGGCCGGCGTGTGGATGTTTTGAAAGTCGAAGCATCCTACAAGCCACCATGCAGAAGCACAATAATGACTAGTGTCCACGTACTCTATGACACTGAAAATGGCATATTTTTAACATAGTTTGAATAGTGATTAATCATGAATAATTAATTTTTATGCTTTGATTACTCTGATTAAAACTTTTAATCATTTGACAGCCTTAGTTGTAACAAATAAATGAGACAGAATTTCTGAATACTTGTGTAGCAGTCTTTCACTGACTGTGTAAATGTAGAAATGTGAAGAGATTTAAAATGTGCTAACATCACTCTGCTGCAGCCACCGGGACGAGGTGGCCGGAATGCATGCAGACATTAGTTAACAAGTCGCATAACAGCATCAATTACATCATAATGCTATTTTTTTTGTCCTAATTAATTACTTGTCCACTAACATTGCTAATGGAAATTACAGCTGCAAGTGAGCGTGTGAAACATTTAATTTCTAAGTTGAAGCACTTAAATACGAGTTGAATGTGAAGCACAGTTGAAGCGATCATGTGATCCACATGATTAGTTGTAGGTGTACTCTGTCAGTATGGTGACTAACTTGTCGTTTGACCTCCTCCCAGAGCGGGAAGGACTTGGTGCAGGAGGTGGTAAAGCTTCGTCGCTCTCTGGATGATGCTGAGGGACTCAGCAGAGACACAAAGAAAGAGTGGGCCGTCCTGCGTAGTCAAAACATGGCCCTGGAGGAGGTGAAGGTGAGCGGGATGAACACTGAAATGTCACTTACCTATGGTTTAGTTCATTTGGTCTGCACCAAATACAAGAATTTTTTTTTTTTTGGTTTTTGTGGTTTCCTCCTCTTAAGTTGTTAAAGTTTGTGAAGAGATCTGCTCTTTTCGTAAAATGCCCAGAGATAACTTTCTTATTCGCAGCTGTATGAATGACCTGACTTCACATGAATATAATGCTCATGTTGCGATGATCTCCTCGTTAGGAGACTCTGACTGCCAACCATGACAGGCTGGAGGCTGAAGTCAACAGTCTGCAGTTTCAACTTGAGGCGGAGAAGGCGCGCTACAGAAAGATGCAGAACGATCTCCAGAAAGAGTTGATGGTCACATTTGATGAGAACACCAAGCTCACCACCCTACTGGACGGCAAAGTGCCCAAAAGTAGGTTGATGATTTTTTCCTAAAAATCATTTGAAGATAATTTATCTGTGAAACCAAATGGAAGCTGATAGATGCTGTCTGCCTCCAGATCTGATTGATAGCGTGGAACTTGAGAGATCCCTGAGTAACCTGAATAAAGAGCTGGCAGCATCTCGTGAAGCAGAGGGAGCCCTCAGAGCTCAGCTGGAGGAGCTGGCTTCACTTCAGGCTCTCCCAGATCAAGTGAACAACTTGATGAAGCAGGTGAGTCCTCCAGATCTCCTCCAACATCACTGTCTCATAATTCGTAGGCTGTCGGGGGCATATATTACTATTTCTCTTCTCTCAGGTGTCTGAGCTGACAGAAGAGCTGTGTGCTGCTCAAACTGAAAGGGACGGTCTGCTCTCTGGCCAAGCAGGGAGCCGGCAGGAGCTCCAGCAGCTCAGAGACGGTCTGCAGACGTCTCATGAGGAGGTGCTGCAAATGCAAGGCAAGCTTGGTGCTGCTGCACAGAGGGAGGATGAGCTAGGGCAGCAGTGCGCTGATGCTGCACAGCAGCTGGAGTCACTCCGCTCTGACCTGAAGCACTCTGATGCTGAGAAGAGTCAGCTGATGGCTACTGTTGAAGAAACGGGACTGAAGGTGAGCTATGGAATATTCATACAACCTCTTAACTGCTTCCAGCAGCACTACTACACCATATTGACCATCTGTTGTATTATCGTGGTTGATTTAAAAAAAAAAAAAAATCTCAAATGCTTTGAGCGGCCACAACAAAAGCTACATTACTATTCATGAATGCAATCATGGTGACATTGGAAATGTCTCAGAGGGGGGAATACTGAAGGTCCCTCTATTTGTGATTTAAAGGTTTATGCAAATATTCAATAAATAGTTTATTTGATTTATTTGCTGGATTGTTACCTGACGGGGGGAAAAAAGCTTCGGAAGGTGTTTGAGAATCATTTAATTGGTCAATGTAAATGTTCACAAAGAACAATAACGCCCCACAATAACAACACTCCCTGTGCCTTGAAAATAAAGCTTGGATGGATGATGGGTCATGCGGGGTTAGAACAAGACAGTTAATGACGTCCATGTTGTTGCATTGTGTGAAATTATTGAGCATATTCATATCAAGATAAACATCTCTTAAAAAAAGGGACCTTGTTATGTTAATGAAACCCCACAAAAAATATTTACCCCCAAAATTCAGATCATCTTTTCCTTTGTTCTTGAGGAGAAATGCCAACACAGGGCATCATTGGAAGAAAAGCTAAATGAGATATAGTCAATGTTGAGAGATTCAGTGTGGTCCTCAACATGACTTACACGCCTTTTTTTTTTTTTTTTTTCTCCGCTCTCTAGCAATTTATAGAATGCGTTCTCAGGTTATTAATTTGTCTTCTAGCTGGACCAGCTCTCTGAGGAGCTTGAGTGTGCGCGAGCGGAGAAAGCGGCTCTTCTGTCCGAGCAGAACGCCGGCGTTCAGGGTTCTGCTGAGGAGGTGGAGAAGCTGCTGACCACACTGGCATCCCTGACTGCGGAGAGAGACCAGCTCCAGATGGAGCTGCGGAAAAGTGTGGAGATGGTGAGAGACGCTCATCCTGAACGTTCAACATGTGATTTTTCCCCTTTTGCGCTTAAGGGATGCAGTTTGAGTTGAATTAATAACCCTCAATCTCATTATCATAACTCATCAAACAAGACACACACAGGCATCATATGCACACTGTAAAAATTGCAATCAACAGTTTGACACTTTTGCACAACAAACAAGGAATGCATGAAAAAACAATGACAGGATAATTTGTTGTTGTTTCTTGTGCATCATAGTATAATAATGATGATAATATAGGACTTTTTCTCCTGTAGAATTAAACTGGTCAAATTGTTTAAAACCACACTATTGTGCATGTAAACCAGCTTCTGCTACTGGCAAAACTTGGATGTTCTCATCTGTAAAGCATCTGAACCGTAGACTCTGCTGTATGTTACGTCTTGATGACACACCACCACGTCTGCCCGTTGAAAAATGACACTAAGATACTCTGGATACGAGCGATGCCGATGTGCTCTCGGGACACCATTTGGAACCACGTATTAGGCATGTGCAGTAGTGATGGGGTAACTGCCGATGGTTTGTTACATAGAACCATTCGGAACGTGAGCCTTGGAAACAGGCTGACAATTCAGGAAACCATCTGTCCATCGCATGGTTCAACAGTCAGGAGAAGAGCGGAGACGCCATAAAAAGCTTTCAGTGTCATTCTTTGCTTTTCTCTTAATCAGTAGACACCCTCCAGTTCAGATATATTTGACGCTGTTGTAGCATCTATGCTAACCTTTTTAGGAGCCGCCATCGTTGTGAAACAAATGGTGTAAACTGCACCCACAGCTGTCATGTATCGGCAGACTGACCTGTTCATGGTGGCCTGAGCATAAACACTTGGGGGCTCTCAGAACATTTATTCTCCATTGAAATCATGCTCTTGTAAGCTCTGGGGGAATTATAAATCAAATTACACTGTAAAAGTTTCTCTTAAGAAGTCTTCTTCCCTTCTTTACACAGCTAAATCGATGGTTCGATGTCCCTGTATAGAAGTACTTACCACCAAGTAATAATATATTCCCTTACTTTCAGGCTGCAGAGAATCCAGGTCTTCGTTCTCTAGAAGAAGAATTTCAAGAGCAGAAGAAAAAGAACTCCAGATTTGCAGGAGCATGTGGGTGAAATAATACTGCAGCAGCTTTTCTTTTCTACATTTAACCGTCATTGTCTGAAATTCACTTGGGAACCTATCCACGCAAACAGATTGAGAGTCTTTCCAAAGAGCTTCAGAGAGTGCGAGATGAGAAGGAGGATGTCCTGAAGGCCGGCGCTCAAAGCTCCGCAGAGGAGATCGAGAAACTGCTCTCTGCCGTCACATCTCTCACTGCCGAGAGAGACCAGCTCAAGATGGACATGCAGGAAAATGTGGACATGGTCAGTTATTTCTGTCAGTTGCTTCAAGTCTCAGCCGTTTGTGATTGCGCGTTCCCACTGCGGTTTCTTAGTGTCCAAAAGTAAAATGAACACCTGTTGAACAGATGATCGAGAATCAGGAGGAGCTCCGGACGGCCCTGGAGGAAAACGGCGAGCAGAGGCGGCGGATCAAACAGCTGGAGGCCGCGCAAGCATGCGACCCGGGAGGACTTACCAGTGACACGAGTGCACAGCTGGAGGAGCTGCAGTCACATGTATGTTTGTTGATGCATTACGGGGGATTCATGAAGCTTGCTAATCCAAAGAGTTGCTCCCCCTGAGGAAATTCTACGAACGTTCTTGGAATTGCAACATGTCCGAAGAATTTCCCTTGAAAGTTAATATGAGCATAACAATCTAATTAGCTCCCTGTTGGCTTTATGATGTCCATGACTGCAGCTCCACTTCCACACGCAGCCCCGAGCCTCTGTGATTTGTTTCAAACTGGGCAGGGCAATTTGGAGAGATAAAGAGCATTCTCAAACATTCTTGCGTGGTTGAGTTTGCAGTGTGCACACATTTCATAAACTGTTGTGCTTTCCTTTCCAGTTGGAGCAACTGCAGGCCACTCTACACACCGTCAGTGAGCAGAAGAGCAAGCTGGAGGCTGAGCTTCAGCATAGCAATGACATGGTGAGTGGAGGTTGTCGATGCTCAAACTCGAATCCGCTCCTGAGCTTTTCAGTGTCATCGCTTTGCCAGTCCAGTCATGGTGAAAAGCTTGTGCCTCAAATGTCTACTTTTGTCTTTTTGTGTGTGTGTGACTTAATGGAGAACTTGCAACTGTTTTTTTGTCCAATTTCTTTAGGCTACAGAGACTCAGAGCCTTCTGGAGTCAAGAGCAGCTCCAAGAGCAGAAGCAGAGAAACCTTGACCTGGAAATATTAGGTCAAGAGAGGCAAGCTCAGCCAGAACAACAGGTCTGTTCCCGAATAACAGCAGTGGCAGCGTTGTACCGTGATGTTCCCATTCAAAGGGACTGTAGCCTCTGTAGTGACTTTAATGACAGTGTTCTATATTTTTAGGTAACAGAGAATCAAACTCTCCTGCAGTCACTTCAAGAGGAGTCTGAAGAATTGAAGCAGAAGAATTCTGATCTTATGAATCTCATTCAGCAGAACCAAGCAGATTCAGAGAAGAGCGTGAGTAAAATATTTTTAGTTTATTTGGTTGTCCACTGTCAGTTTTCTTACTGCTCATCAAAATCCTCTCATTTAAATAGACAAAGACTTTGTCCGACGAGCTCGAACGAGTGCAGGCAGAGAGAGACGGCCTGCTGGCTGAGAAGGAAGCCGACGCTCAGTCCTCCCCAGAGGAGATGGAGAAGCTTCTGTGCAGAGTGACGACTCTCAGCGAGGAGAGGGATCAGCTGCAGGAGACACTGGAGGGACTGAGGCAGGAGAAGAACCAGCAGAGAGCAGAGCTGGAGGACAAGATGGAAGCTCTGCAAACTGAGGTTATTTTCGTGGCATAGTTTTACATCTGTATCATCATTGCTGAAGCTCTCCACATAATCCCACAGCTGAGTTTCAAGAAACACTTGTACAATTTAACTGTTCCTGTCTTCACAGAGGAGGACTTTAACTGGGAAACTGGAGGAAGTTGTAGCTGAGAGAGATGTCCTGCTCTTTGAGAAGGACAGCAGCTGTCAGACGTCTTCAGAGGAGACGGAGAAGCTGCTGTGCAGAGTGACGTCTCTCAGCGAGGAGAGGGATCAGCTGCAGGAGGCGCTGGAGGGACTGAGGCAGGAGAAGAACCAGCTCAGAGCAGAGCTGGAGGACAAGATGGACATGGTATGTGTCCTGAAAACAGTTTTTCATTCATGACCAATCCTTTGACATCTAATATATCCCAGACTGCACAGAAAGAGCTAAGAATGAAATAACTCCTCTTTTACAGATGGTACTAGCTCAGGCTGGGTCTGCACAGGCGGAGATTCTGTACTCGCCACTGCAGCCGCACGATGATGAGAGAGTAACACAGCTACAGCAAGAGGTAAAAGCTTTCCAAGTCCAAAGTTAAACCTAATTAAAACACCATACCCACATTACAGGACACAAAAAGTGTCCTCTAATGTGACAGTTCCTTTATCCTACACTCTTACGTATGGCTTGGTTACACATTATAGAAGGTTAAAAGAAAATGTATCCGCTCCTCACTTGTTTCATCATCTCTGTAAACGTTTTCTTGATGTGTTTTATCGTTCAACAACTAATTTGAAGTTTGCTTAAATACAGCATTTTGTTAAGCTTTTGCATTACGGTTCCATAATATACCATAAGATAGTGATGATAAAGCTTGTTTTGCCTTAAAGTCCAGTTGATAAGTCACTACCAGTATACGACCTTGATGTGCGTCTCAGTCAGATCCGTCCCCCCGTTCTCCTCCCTCTTATCCAAGCATGGTCATGTCCCAGTGCAAGAGATAACAAAATGCCGAAATACCAAGTCCGCACAAAATTCGGGCGGCATCACTATCACTTCATTCACCTCTTTTGTACAGTCTATGATGGGAGTCTGGGACACGGCCTCCTGTACATGATTTATGCTATTGTTATTTTCTAATTAATATTTTAACAAGCTGTATACAAATTAAACATGTAATGTGATTACTGAACTTGAGAGGTGATTGTAGGCAAATGATGTAACTGCAGAACAGTCGGGTTTGCACCCTTTTCCAACGTTCATGCTAAGCTAACCAGCTGCTGGCAGGAGCTTCACTGCCAATGCAGCACAAACAATGTAAATGAGCTGGAATTGTGCTCTTGGAGAGGTTCGATAACCTGCTTCAGGAGAAACCTCCTCTCTGTCTGCATCATGTCCTTTCCCACCATAAAGTAAATCTTCTGAGGTAATACATCTGGATTACATCACTAAAGCCTGCTAACACCTAAGTGATGGTTTGTTGGCAGGAAGCGGTTCGTCTAATTTTTCAAGTGATACAACATACTTGATTTTCTACAGTTGTATTTTAGCAATCTTGTATTGTTGTAACACTTGTCAGAATATTTACAGCAATTGCTGTTTCTTTGGACATTGTATTGCTTAAGCTGGATTTCTTAAGGCCTCTTGTGTTATAAAAATGAATGCATGTAATCTCCAGAGAAATGGTACGTGAGATGTACATTTACCGCTGACACCTTTTTCAGTGGTTAAATTCTCAACGGCAGTCAGTAATGATTCATTATTGACATCCCGGATACACGGTGAATCCTCTTTTCTTACACTGCTCCAGACAGTGAATGAGCACACGTCTTCAGTAAATTGAAGGCTGTCCTGGTTATCTCAGCATTGTAGTTGTTTGCTGTTTACAAGCCAACTGATGGGATCAAAAGCAACCATATCAACCAGTATGTTCACTTTTTTCCCCCCACAGCCGAGTGATTTATTTCCAATTGGTGGGATCTTCGTCATTACTGTGCTGTTGAGACACCTGAAATTGATGCAGGTGTAAATCCTTTGCTGCAGCAGCCTTAGTTAAAAGCCACGCTGAGTGTCAGACAGAGCATGCTGGAGGGTTTTGAGAGTGAGACGGAGACTAACATTCTTGCTTGGTGGAGTTTGTATTGTACACGCATACGGGATCAGTGATGATTGTGTCTTCCTCTGCAGGTAGAGCAACTGCAGGCTGCACTTCATGCTGACAGCGAGCGGAAGAGCCAGCTGGAGGCTGAGCTACAGCGTAGCAATGACATGGTGAGGGGAGGTTGTTGATGCTACAACTGGAACTGCTCTGAGCTTTTCAGTGCCATCACCCTGCCAGTGATTGTCTTTTTTTGTGTGTGACTTAATGGAAAACTTGCAACTGTTTTTAGGCTGCGGAGACTCAAGGACTTCTGGAGTCACTTCAAGAGCAGCTCCAAGAGCAGAAGCAGAGAAACCTTGACCTGGAAATATTAGGTCAAGAGAGGCAAGCTCAGCTAGAACAACAGGTGTGTTTTCCAATAACATAGTTCTTCTGGCAATGCTGTACTGTGATCTCGCCGTTCAAAGGGACTGTAGCCTCTTGTGATTTTAATGACAGTGTTCTGTATTTTTAGGTAACAGAGAATCAAACTCACCTGCAGTCACTTCAAGGGGAGTGTGAAGAATTGAAGCAGGAGAATTCTGATCTTATGAATCTCATTCAGCAGAACCAAGCAGATTCAGAGACGAGCGTGAGTAAAATATATATTTTTTTTTATTTATTTGGTTGTCCACTTTCAGTTTTCTTACTGCTCATCAAAATCCTCTCATTTAAATAGACAAAGACTTTGTCCGACGAGCTCGAACGAGTGCAGGCAGAGAGAGACGGCCTGCTGGCTGAGAA
>CAAKHG010036675.1:38841-50481 GCA_901007715.1 Dactylopterus volitans
GGATCCATAGGATGAACACAGTGCTGAAGGTGAAGGAAGAGGCAGTGAGGAATCTGAAGGAAACTCTGAGGAGATCACAGCAGCAAGGAGACGATTCGTGTAAGTTAACAACCTGTATTTCATCCCTGGGGTCCAGCCCCACCACTCACCACCCCGCCCCGCTCTCCCCTCGTGGCAACAGCTTGATTTGCCTTTTTAATTTCTCAGCTCTGAGATCATAAAGATTAAATATTCAAGTCATTTATTTATGGCAACAACTGGAATTGACTGAATTACGGTACGATAAAATAACAAAACATTTTCATTCGTCTTCCCACATCAAAGTATTAATATCCACCCAATTTAACTATCACTTTTGAAGGATTACTGAAGATGTGCCAAGTATCTTCTCGCCACCATGCAGATGTTTCACTGGTAAACATAATTGCAGCCAAATCCAATATAATTTGAAATAAACAGTGACCACTTCCCTACATTTGAAAAAATGACAGAAAAGAAGCCCTGACATTCGAATTCAACTTGACACGACAAAATTTACACCCGTTTTTTTGGTCCAAATATCACTGTAACCGTTCAATATGCAAGTGTACACAACACAGGGGGCGGGAGCGAGTGCGGTACATACGCAGGACCGTGAACGCATCTCCACATGCGGCATTTAGGCTTAGAGCCTGGGGTAAATGACTCTTTCAAACTCGGTTCGAAAAAGAAGTATTTTTTTTGACATTGAAATGTATTTAGTAACCAATTTCTCGACACTCCACAAGCTATTGGAACAGTGTACAAACTATAGGTTAGATATGATCATCATTATGAGCAGAGTGCCCGCAATCGCAGAGGCTCGATAGCCCCTGATCATGTGGCCTCACACTGATGGGGCTGGCCGACGCATGTTGCCGGTATCATCTTACAACAAGGTGATTTGTTCAAAAGGCCAAAGTCATAACCGCAAAAAAATATTAAAGCTGTAATTTTTTATGCTTTTTTTGGGTAATTGATTTATTGAAGCAATGATGGTGATTCACTGCAACGCTTAGGAACTGCTGCTTGCTCAGAGTGGCCTCACCAATTCATGTTCTCAAATGAATGTTTGCTGTTCAGTGGTCAGCAGGATTCAGAGGCGTTAAACATTCCCTGGTCTGACATGGAATAAAAAAAATAAAAACTTGCCTCCTTTTTGGTGGCTCTAACGCGAATGTCACGCATGCGATCCCAGTCCAGCAGGGCAAAGAGCTTCACGACAGGCTGACCAGACCACGAGGTCTGGTGGTCGGCAGCAGCGTCGTGCTGGAGAAGAACAAGCTGGAGGAAGAAGTCAAACAGCTTCAGAGCAAATTAATCGAGCTCGAAAGGTGAGATTGGGGATCGATGGAAGAACAGGGTTCCTTCTGCCAGTGTGACTCACGCAGTCATATTTATTGACACGTTCTCCTCCCTAAGCTTGGTTTCCAGTAAGAACGCAGAGGTCACCAAGTGGAAGTCCAGAGCTATCAAGATTAAGACCAAATCAGTGGCAGACAAGCCGCCGTCACCCTGCACGCCCACCAAGAGGTGGCACCCTATGACATCCAACTCCCCCCTCAACTCACCCAAGAGGTTTCTGGACACTCCCAGGCTGGACTCTCCAAAGGCCTCACTGCTCGAGTCCCCGAAAAGCAGGTTTTTCGACGTTGCTGGAAGCTCTGAGCTGCTCTCCAGAACCTGTCCCAAGCAGTTCTTTGATAACTCCAGCCTTGGAACCATTCCGGGTAAGCTGCACCTAGACTTTTGTCCGGTTTGTAATGTGGTCTGTCTGTCTTATGACAACGTGGTAACGACCTGGGTTGTTTTTTTTACTAGAGATTTCCAATGTTCCTGATGAGACAGATGAAGAGAAGGGTAACTGCTGTTTATCACAAGTGGGTTTGGGTTTTTACTGACAGGGTTTCTGCAGGACCTCAACGAGTCTAATCCAACAATCCAAATTGTACGATGCAGTAAAGTTCCAGGCTGATCACGGCGTCACTATGAAGCAAACTGAAAAACTGTCCCAAATAACGCGTCTTAAAAAGCCCTAAATTTGACGTCCAGTTTGACCGAAACCTGCAGAAAACCTGTGACAGCGGCGCGGGGTGTCGGGGCGTCGCCGTTCCTCCTCCGGTGACATCCTGAACCAGGACTGATGCACTTCCTCCTCGTCTGCCTAACTGACCTTTTTTCATATATCTCAAGACTCGAGTCACAACATGTACTGGATTGGCTTTCGTTCACAGCTCTGTGGTGGACTTACTGTGCCGTTTAGGATTCACCCTTCACGACATTTAGCAATATGACGCCATCTGTCTTATTGCTTACAACCACCATTGTTCAGTTCCGGCACATGGAGAGAAAAATGGGTTTCACAGCCGCGTTTGCAGCCGTCAGACTTGACTCGCCATCTCATGGAGGTGTTGTGTGTTGCAGATGCGGCGGACAGGAAGCAGGAGCTGTGGCCTCAGTCTCCAAAGGAGGACGACATGTGCAAAACCCAGTGACCTTCCACATGTGCAATACTTTTAAATGTTTTCGCTTGTCTTCTTGTCTGTTTTTAGTCCCTTGCTTTTTTTTGTGTGTATTCTTAACCTTGGTATATTTGGTAATAAAACTATTGACAATTAAATATTCGACCCTTGTGTTTGACAGTGCAGTTTGCTGGCCGCGCTTTGGTGAAGAAAATATAATCGATGTTGGGCGGGAGAAATTTTAGCTTGATTGTACTTCTGAGTGATTTTCTGAGGAAAACCACCGGAGTTAAAGCAAAGCGGTTTCACTTCCCACATTTGGCAACAAACTAAGATGCGGCGGAGCTGATGGATGACGTCAATGACATCAGCTGCTTTAAAGTAATGGCGAGTTGAGGAAATGCTAATGGTGCATTGTTAGTTGATCATTTCTACAGTTTTAAAACTATTTCAGATTTTTACTCTGTAAACATCATTGAAGCAATGGAAACCGAGACCAGAAATTAACTGAAATGAAGTGAAGAAGAAAGTAAACATGAAACCCATTGTGCCAAATGATGGTAGACATTGACTTACACAATTTAATATATTTCACGATTTTGATTTTTTTTTAAATAAAATTAATATTGATTTATATATTGTGCTGATATTTTACTGGTTTGTAATAAAAGCAAGAAAACGAATAGGGAATCTTTACACACAACGGGAAAAACGTCTTGCATTGTTTTTTCCCGAGGCTTTTGGAAAGAGTTGGGAACCTGCTAGCAGCTGTTGGAGCAGCAATGAGGATGAAAACATGCCTCTTATCTAGAATTCTGAGTGGAAACAAAATCAATCTCGCATCTGCTAGACAACAACTCATATCTGCTCGTGATCTGGGACTGAGCGATGGAATCAGGATTCAGGATGTGTTTGATAACATCAGGGAGCCTAGTCTGATTTTTTTTTAAACCGTCTTTTTTTTAAATGCAAAACACCTTTCTGGTATATATTCTCATTTACTTTAATTTATACTCTTGTTTTTGCACTTAAAATTCTCCAACTTAATTATGACTGTTAGAGCTGCTGTCTTGGGGCTTTGTCGTTTTTATGTTATCCGTGAGGGACGTGATAAAGGTGCAGACGACAGTCCCTTATCCGTTTTTAAAATTCATGAAAACATATTAGAAAATATATTTTTTTTTCCCACAACAGTGACTGAAGCACTGTGGAATGTGGAATTGACATGAACTACAGAGAAGTGGTAGGCGAAGAGTCTCCAGTCCGGAAGGGGGCGGTAACGCCGCTTGCTCGACAGACGCCCTCCAATGGGAGCACGAGAAGATACGGAAACGGACCAATCAGAGGCAGTTGGCGTCGTTACGGGCTCGCGCGGGAACTAGTTATCAAACGTCCACCCGAGCGAAACCAGAGTCCAGCAGGTAAATACTGCAGCCGCGACAGGCAAAGAAATACCCACTTTTCTCACTGAAAATTAATTAAAATTGTACTTTAGACACGAACGTTAACTTGTATCGCCCCTGCAGCGTTATTGGTTGGCTTCACGCTGCCCCCCCAAAACACGGCGGAGGTCGCGAAAACTAACGTTAATGCTAGAAAAAAAAAGAGCTAACACCGTTAGTAGTTGTATTAAAAATGTCGGTAGCACTTCTGCTGGTATTTACACGTCAGTTTTGGGTTAATTAAGCGTTCGGTTCGACGGTTCAGTCTTTGCAACACCCCTGTTGGGCACGTCGCTGAAGCCCAGTTTGTCGTTTACGGGCGTTTCGACGTGAATTTAGTCTGCACGTCCTCGACAAAACGCGCCTGTTTCTTTGACATCGCTAATTCTCGATTACCGGGCCGTTTTTTTTGTTTTTGTTTTTTTTAACCAAATGAAACCTGCTCCGGTGAAATTCTGTCGCTTAAATAACGTTTATTCAAGTCGAGGCTGAAGTCTCCACCGAGGCCACTTCCGCCCGGGCTCGCCTGGACCGGTCCTGCCCAGATCAGGGCTGCGTTCGGATAGTCTTCTCCTGCCCCCTTTCACCTTTGCTGTGAAGGAGATTTAGGGATGATTTCATGAGAGTTAAGGGCTATGTTCATCAAGAGAATCAAACCGCTCTTTCGCAAGGCGACGTCGGACGCCATTGACGTGGGTCTGACATGGTGGAACTACAACAACAACAACAACAAAAACCGCTTAGTGGCATCTTGCTTTCTCACTGATTTTAAGGTGACATTAACGTGAAAAGAGCAGGAATTAAAAGAAGAAATGGAAGCTTCAGTTCCAGTGGTGAGATGAAATGAGTGTCAGGGTGGTTCCTCTTCAGCCTGTCCCAACATTGATCCTCAAGAAGCCTGCTACTATGAAGATGAAGGATACATTTATGCCAGATAGTCATCACATGTTACATGAACTACTGCACACGTCATGGTTCTTTGTTAAGAAACGCCATCTGGCCGCAGCTTTGATCGTTTTATATATCAAACGGCGTAACGTTCGTAGTTCGCCGGTGTGTTTTAGATTTAAGTTGAGGGTCGACATCCTGGACGACGTACGGGTGTGACAGCAGCAGCAGCAGCGTTCAGTTTAAAGGACTGTAGGTTCTAATAAGACCAAATATCAGCTCACTAGAATGAAGAATAAAGGGAAGAATGTGGCATTCGTGACAACTTTGTCACAACTAGAAATATTGTAGCTGCTATTTGGACAAAGAGAAGACATGTTTTTCATTAGCACCGTATAATATGTAACATTCGATGATGAACAGCTTAATGTTAAAGTGATTTTATGGGAGGAGATGAAGACGATGGCGACGCTTGTCGTTTAATGTTAATTTGTTTCACGTGAATGGCTGAGTGGTGCGCAGCAAGGGATCGTGGGACGGCAGTGCCTTGTTTCCTTTCGTGAAGGAAGGTCCGATGTTAAATGAGATAAGATGGGAAGCAGTGAAGCTCCTCTCCTGATTGTGATAGAAGAATGTGATCAGCTCCTGTCATGGCTGCTACGGAGACGGATTGTGGTCATTTCATTCAGTTAAGAACCTCCCTAAGCAGGAAGGATTATTCAAACGCACCTTAGGTTCAACTTCCCGGGTGTTGCAGTAAATCCTCCTGACTGACATTCTGCCCCCGAAAGTTTCTTTTTCCACGAGCCAGCTGGGGCCACGAGTGCCTACAGCCCAGCAAAAAAAGCCAGTTGGAAGGTTGTTTAATGGTATGTTGAAGCCCGTCAGCCTCGTTCTCAGTCACCAAAAGATCACCACGCTTTCACAAGCGATTGCAAGGCCACGTGTTCTCGTCTCACAACCTGACTTCTCTGCTCCCGACATGCCGCCAACATGTTTCCACTGTCTGACCCCGTCGGCTTTGAGTCGGCCTTGTGACTGGTGTGTTTTTTTTACACACCCCTTTGAAATTGATACGACGACAACAACAAAAAACCTTTCTGTCATCCGGCCGCTCGGCGTCCGCACATACCGGCCGTTGTGAAGACAGCGTGACTCCAACGGCTTCTCTTCTCCCTCTCCAGTAACCGCGATCATGGCGATGAGGAGCGAGGCCAGGGTGGAGGCGGAGGTAGAAGAGGAAGAGAACTTCGGACCACAGCCGCTGTCCAGACTGGAGGTATGCAAATTCTCACTGCTTTCTGCGGATGTAAATGTGTTCTTCTATCCCATACTGGTCTACAACCCTCTGGCCCCACCCGGTGAATCAGGTCATACTTGTTTCCGATCTCGAGCTGATGCTGTTTAAATGTTTAAATAAAGCCTTAACTCTGCTTTTGTGAAACGGAGACCAACAAAAGCTAGGAGGCCAAAAGCCGAGCTTGGCTCTTCATTCCTTCTCCTGCGCTGTCCCTCCTTACAAATGTGTCCGCATGCAGCAATGTGGAATCAGTGCCAGCGACATCAAGAAACTGGAGGACGCTGGCTTCCACACCATCGAGGCCGTGGCCTACGCGCCCAAGAAGGAGCTGCTCAACATCAAGGGCATCAGTGAGGCCAAAGCCGACAAAATTCTAGTAAGAGACGCAATTCTGTCCACTTCACGTCCAGGAACGACCGCCCCCCAAATCCTCATAAGAGGAAAATTTAAAGTGTTTACATCTCATTTTGACAGTTAGAAACACAGAACTTTTTAAAATAAAAGACAGATCAGTGACGCCGTATCAGAATTCTTGTGATCGTGATGGTGTCCTACTTCAGTGGTTCTTCTTCTTCATGGATATGCTCTCTTTGTCAGACTGAAGCCGCCAAGCTTGTGCCGATGGGCTTCACCACGGCAACGGAGTTCCACCAGAGGAGAGCGGAAATCATTCAGATCTCCACGGGCTCTAAAGAACTGGACAAACTCCTCCAGGGTTCGTAAAAAATCTCACTCCGGCGTTCAGGGAACTCCCGTCACGAGCCGTTTTGGTTGATGTCCTGGTTTCTCTGCAGGTGGAATCGAGACGGGCTCCATCACAGAGATGTTTGGAGAGTTTCGGACGGGGAAGACGCAGCTGTGCCACACGCTCGCCGTCACATGCCAGGTAGGGTCCAACCTGGCTCTGACTGCCCATGCCGATTCAGTCTCAGAAAGCCTTTCCGGAATTGCCTCAAGCCGGGTTTTGGAGCTGGAGCTCGTGTTTAGTCGGAAAGAAATTTGAAGCCGCTCGTTCCTCCGAGGGACCGACGACTGCAGCCACGTTAGCTGCTACTAGCATATGACACAGGAACCTGTGATGGAGGGTCTTTAACCACTGCCTTCGCTCTGCACCTGCTCACATCCTCTCGGTCGCCATATTAAGTCCCACATTATTATCCCCAGGGAGCAGAAGTGGATCCAACAGTGCGGCTGAGTCCAGGCTGACTTATTGTTCTCCACACAGTATTCTGTCTGTCTTCTGCGTACATTACGTGCATAATGTGATAAGTTTTCAGCGTGCCTCCTATTTACGTATGTAAAGTGAGCATGTATGGGCCTTTTAAACTGCTCAAACATGCCATCAACCCAATGACATCACACATACCCTCCTTTATTCTAAAATAGGGCAGGAATGTTCATTCGAGTCAAGTGTTTAAAGCCAACAATTAGCTTCAGAAAAAAGTCAGAAGTTGAGAAGGTAGTTTCATTTTTGTTGAAGATAATTGATGACAGTTCCTGTTGTTTCTGCAGACACCCTGAAGCCTTGAAATGTATTGAAATTTTCTTTGTAAATGCTAAAGTCTTAAATATTTGATTTTTTTTTTTCTAAGTCCGAAAGTTTTTGCTAGAGAAGAAATATATACATTTTTTTCCCCCCTGTAGGTTGATGATGTGTTTTAAATCAAACCAGGGTGGGCAGCAGTGACAACGACTAGGAGGAGCACGCGTGTCAAGAAAACTAGATCAGAATAGATTTTTTACGCAATTGCAACACGGTCCAACAGGCTCAGTGTGTGACGCTGTCTCTCCCTTGCACAGCTGCCCATCGATCAGGGGGGAGGAGAAGGCAAAGCCATGTACATCGACACGGAGGGAACCTTCCGGCCAGAGCGACTCCTCGCTGTGGCTGAGAGGTGAGTTGGTCCTCACATCCCCGCTGTGGCGTCATTACACTTATAAAGAGTTTTTATAAAGAGTTTTTATGTCGGAGGAAAATTTTAATTTCAGAAAGACACATTTTACTTATTTTTTTTTACACATGGGAAACATAAACTACAACCAGATTAAGCCAGCAGTTCCAAAACGTTTTGCCTCGTGACCTCTTATTAAAAAAAATAAGTGGAATTCTGCAGACAGATGTGTGTCGCAGAGGTTTTTTTTCTTCTTTGATTTATATCTTCTCGCTGCCTCTCAGATTTACTGGTCACCGTCTAGAGAGGTAGAAGCTCAGTGGAGGTTCTGGCACGACCTTCACCTGCTTCACCACAAAAAGAGGTCAGACCTCTGCCAGCGTTACTGTGGGCTTGATGCATATGAGCCTGTGGCCCTCATCAAGGTCATCCACCACCATCCATGACCCTGCTGAAGGCCACCAGGTAAAAGGCACCAGGTCCTGCAGTAACGCTGTTCAAAACACCGCAAGGAGGCTGGAAGAAGTAAAAGGCTGCGAGCTGGGTTCTCCTGGACTAAACGTCACAGAGCAGTTGAAGCGGGTTCCAATTAAAGCGGCTGAATCCAGTAAAATGCTGCTTCTGCAGCGATGCGTCATGGTTATCTGGGCTGAGGGAGGAGTCGCTGACGCTGACGCTGTCGCGTGGGTCACCAGGTACGGGCTGGTCGGCAGCGACGTTCTGGACAACGTGGCCTACGCTCGAGCCTTCAACACCGACCACCAGACGCAGCTGCTCTATCAAGCCTCCGCCATGATGGCCGAGTCCAGGTCAGTCAGCGTGTCGGCATCTGGATACAGCAGAGCAGCACAGACTGCTAACGCTTACTCACACCTGCTGTTAACAGGTTGCCTTTAACAGATGGAAAATACATGTGAAAACGTCATGATCAGATCTTACTGAACAAGCGGGTGCAAAAACAGTCATGTCATCCTACCTACAGTTTCACCTCGTCTTCTGGAAAAAAAAAAAGCACCCCTGTTCAGTCCTCCACGGACTGGTGTGTAACACCGAAACACTGTGTGTCCTGTGTGTGTCTCAGGTACGCTCTGCTGATCGTGGACAGCGCCACAGCTCTGTACAGAACAGACTACTCGGGCCGGGGGGAACTGTCGGCCCGACAGGGACACTTGGGGCGCTTCCTCCGAATGCTGCTCAGGCTGGCGGATGAGGTACGCGGGGGAGGATGAGGTCTTTAGGGATTTTATGATTATATTACTTTTCAAGCTTAAGCACCGAGCGCTCTCCAGATAAACGAATGCAGAATGAAATATTTACAGAGGGAAAATAGAGTAAAATTGACCTGAGCGCACGCAGAGCAGCGCTGGGTCGAGAAATGAGTTTTTCTGAGTTTACACGGTGTGCTACATTTGACTTCATAGTTTCCACACGGTGGCTGACGGGCAAAAGCGCTGCAGTGGCCCGAGACCCTTCCATTACGACAAAGAAGCTGCAAACCCATAAACGGTGCAGATTCAAAAACGCGAAACATGAACAGTAACAAAAAAAAAAGTTTAATTTCCCAGAGCCCAATGTGACTTTTTAACCATTTATTGCCGAAAAATATCCAGTTTATTTCAATACTTGACAAGGAAAAGCAGCTATTTTCGATTTTTTTGAAAAAGTAGACGATCTAGCAGCATCGGCCGGTTGTAGGTCCGCAGCACTTATCGCCCCCTAGAGGCTTGGAGCACTTCCACCGTCGGATCATTTGGTGTGTTTTTCTCTTGCATTCCTTTTTGAAGTTTGTGTTGTAGGTTTTTTTGCTGATTTCCTGTTGCATGTTTTTGCGTTTGCGGCACATTTCGGTTGTCGCATGTGTTTTTGAATATGCGCCATTGATGATTTTGCGGCTCGTTTCTCCTAATGAAGTGTTTTGGGCAGTCCAGCACACGTGCTCCTCTCAGCCCCAGTAGAACCTGGATTGTTAGTTTGTTTTGTTTGGGCGGTTGGGTTTGTTCGTTTTGTTTTAGGGTGTTTTTGCTCGTTTGCTTTCAAACGCTCCGCAATTCTGCCTCTCCACAGTTTGGCGTTGCAGTGGTCATAACCAACCAGGTGGTGGCGCAGGTGGACGGGGCCGCCATGTTCTCCGCAGATCCCAAGAAACCAATCGGTGGCAACATTCTGGCCCACGCCTCCACCACACGGTGAGCGGATGATGATGATCCCAGACACACCTGGAAGCCCCGAGAGTCACGCTGAAGGCCTTGGAAACGACGCTCTCGGCCACATGACCCAGACAGCCGTGAAACTCTGCGGTGTCGATCTAGAAAGATCTGCACATGACGAGCAAGAATATTGAAGACACGTTTAGAATGAAGACAACAACAAATATAGGAAATGAAAAACTTTTAAGCTGCTAGAATACCTGCCACTGAGTTACATGACACAACGATTATTATTAATATTAAGTCCAACATAGCTGCTAAGTCATCCGACAGCCGCTTCTCTCAGCCGTGAGAGCTGAGAGAGTCAACCACAGCACAAGTAAACAGAGGTCAAACTCAGTCACGTATAATTCTCTGCAGGTTCACCTCTACGTGCGACATTTGATATATTGCTCATGTAAAAAAAAAAAAAAAAAAAGGATCATTCATGAGACCTGGTGTTGTTTGTGCAGCCTGTACCTGAGGAAGGGCCGAGGAGAAACCAGGATCTGTAAAATCTACGACTCCCCCTGCCTGCCGGAGGCCGAGGCCATGTTCGCCATCAACGCCGATGGGGTGGGCGATGCCAAAGACTGACGGAGCAGCAGCAGCAGGGTGGGGGGCGAGCGCTCCACCGCCAAGCCCCCCGGGGACCACGGCAATCTGAGCGCACGCTGCCGCTTCCGCACAAACGTTTATCCACGTGGGTCACGGGTCACATGACGTGGACTGGCGCTGGTCGGGCCTCGGCTGGAGGGACGATCCCGAGTAGGTAGGCCGGCGTCTGCCGGAGTTCAGCCAAACTCGACCGCAGGACGTTTCATGCTGAAGCGCTTTGAACTCACTTAGGTTTTTTTTTTTTTTTAATTGACGTAATCACATGATTATCAGGTGTTGGGTCATAACTTATGAGTACAGTGCGCTTCAGTGGCTGAACACGTCGAGGCGTCAACTACTCCGAGTCAGCTGCGTTTGTAAGAGTTTCTGTTGAATGTCGTTTGAATGTAGCGAAGTATAATTTCATTTTGGACTCGAGGCTTCCGCAAACCTACACTGTAAATGTTTACGTGTCAGCTGCACCTTTACTGATGTGTCCCTCCGTTTTGTCTTTACCAGAAGCTTCCTTGCGCGCGTGTGTGCGCATCATAAGCTGAATTTTTGTTTTACTATTAAAAGCTTCTCCTTCAGCAGCAGCATGAATCGATCGTCGCTCTGATGAGCTCACATGCACATTTAAAAAAAAAAAAGTGGAGACAATTAGAAAAAAAAAGATTTTATTCAAGATTATTCATGTCGGAGTGCATATTCCTTTTTCTGTGTAGGATACAAATATTTAGTACAGGAGTTATCACATTTTTTCATGTTTTAAGCGATGCTCAATTGGGACCCGTCTACCTGGAGACGTTTAGTTTGAGGCGGCATTCACAACCAAGAAATCTGATCCACCGTCGG
>CAAKHG010036676.1:2344-17791 GCA_901007715.1 Dactylopterus volitans
GGCGCGGGGGGGGGGGGGGGGGGGGGGGGGGGGGTTAGCGTGGCTCTTCCACAGTTCCAGCAGAAACGTAAAACGCGGCGCACGCTGAGAATCAACGGCCACATCAATTTAGTCTCCTTAAAAAAACAGCATAATCGGTCGCGTTTGCATTTTCGTTTGTATGATGAGATCTGAAAGCTGTAACAAAGTGCGCTTGCTAGCTTCAAATATAATGAGACTAATGTTGATTTTCTCAACTCGTCTGAAGGAAGGGAACAAATACCTCAAAAAATGTTAAATGAGGAAATGTATGAACCTCTTAAACGTATCTACGGGATGTGTGTGTGTGTGTGTGTGCGTGCATGCGCGTGCGTGTGTGAGCAGATGAAAAACAATCGATTCTTCCTAAAGTGTAATGGTGTTTTTATTTATGTGTTAGCTCTCACATGTTAGCTCTCGTTTTTAAGTTTGTTTATCCAGCATTTATTGTTGAGTTATCGTACAGTCCGAGCAGAGTTAAATTGACGGCTTGCGTGCACACATTTGGACAATCATGCTGGCTCTGATTCTGAAATTCCAGCACCCATCCTTTCTGAAACGACTGATTTGCGCGCGTGTGTGTGTGTGTGTGTGTGTGTGTGTGTGTGTGTGTGTGTGTGTTGCAGCACGGGAGCAGTTGAGGCGATCCAGACACAGCAGGACCTTCCTGGTAGAGAGTGGAACCGGAGAGCTGTGGTCAGAGCTACAGACTGGTGAGCGTGTGTGTGTTTGTGCGTGTGTGTGTGTGTGTGTGTGTGTGTGTGTGAGTGAGACAGAGAGACGGAGAGAGAGACGGGCAGACCCAACTTGTCAGAGATATTAATGACTTTGACCTTTCACCCCAGGCGGCCGGCTAGGTGAAGCAGACACGTCGACTTTCCCATTAATCATTTCAGCATGAAACAAATAACACCGCGTAACACCCCGTCCTCCCGCTCCCGCTTGCTTGCCGCGCTTTGGCGCCGCCGCCCGAACGCGGGTCCGCGCTCACGCGCCCGTGCTCGCCGCCCGAACGCACGCTCAGAAATGCGGCCGCTCTGTCGGCCCCAAACATCGCCGTCGACATCATCGGCGTGACCGCGTGGTTCGAATCAAAGCTGACACGGCTCCCTCATCACTCGCACGCGCTCTATAACAGCGGAGCATTTAAGCCTCTTTTAGCTGATTCATATTCTGTTTTGCCACCTCCTGAGGTTAAAAAAAAGTCAGTATCATTAATCTTTTTGAATAATTAACGGGCTTTACTGTAATGTGCTCCTACCCGTCACTCTAAACTGCCACTTCCGGTGCGGCAGCGCGAACATCCGGGCTCCACCGTTCCGATGAAAAAGACTCTTACATTTACAAACTCCGGCTTGCTCCCTCCGGTGATTTCAAACGCCGCCTTTCCTTTTATTTTATTTTATTTTTTGCGGAGCCGCGACAACAATCGGAGTCACGCGTCCCTGCTGACCCTTGCTGCTCCTTTTCCTGCACGCACACACACACACACACGCACACGCACACACACACGCACACACACACACACACACACAGGAAGGACCCAGCCCATGGGACTCTGTGCCTGTTCACTGTGAATAAACATTAGAAGCTCTTCATCATCATCCTCTTGATTTGCCTCCTCGTCTATTGACGGTTTATCACTCGCACTCCTTTTTTTCTTTCACGCCATCTCCATCCCTCTCTCCCTCTCTCGCTCGTCCAGGGTGTGGTCACACTGAACCCGGGGCAGCTCGGCTAAAGACCAGCCGCTTATCGCCGATCGTATCATAAACACGCACACACACACACAAAAAAAGAAAAAAAAAACACGCAGCGAGGGAGTGCAGCAATCCCAGATGTCTGGCGGCTGTTTATGTTTGAGGGCCCACTGATTGAGGAGTTTCAGGGCGCACACACACACGCGCACACACACAACACACACAACATGACATTGACATTCCACCAAAAATTACGATCGTCCCCAATTTCCTCCCTCAAATTCAGGAAAAGCGTCATTGTTTCTCGGCGCGCGCCGACGGTCTCCCGGGAGACCCGCAGGGTTCTCTTGTCGCGATTGGCTGAGGCTGCGCGTTTGTCCGCAGGTGACAGGTACATCGTGGCGGACTGCGGCGGGGGAACGGTTGATCTGACCGTCCATCAGATCGAGCAGCCGCAGGGGACGCTTAAAGAGCTCTACAAGGCTTCAGGTGCCTCTTTTTTTTTCCCCCTTCCCTTAGGCGCAAAAATAAACTCACTGCCGACACGTTTTCCGTAAGCTCCCGCCTCTGTCCCGCCCAGGTGGCCCCTACGGCGCCGTCGGCGTCGACCTGGCCTTCGAAGCCATGCTGTGCCAGATCTTCGGCGACGACTTCATCCAGAGTTTCAAGGCCAAGCGGCCGGCCGCCTGGGTGGACCTCACCATCGCCTTCGAGGCGAGGAAACGGACGGCGGCGCCGGGCAGGGCCAACGCCCTCAACATCTCGCTGCCCTTCTCCTTCATCGACTACTACAAGAGGCACCGGGGGCAGAGCGTGGAGGCCGCGCTGAGGAGGAGCAAGTGAGGGTCGCCGAGGTCGACGGGGTGGTGCGTGAGCGCGGGATGGGTTTACAACCTGTGATCTGTGTGCGTGTGTGTGTTCTCAGCATGAACATCGTGAAGTGGTCGTCCCAGGGGATGCTGCGACTCACCCAGGAGGCCATGAACGAGCTCTTCCAGCCCACCATCGTCAACATCGTCAAGCACATCGGTGAGAATGCGGCGGCTGGGTCGGGCCGAATATAGCAGCTAGCATGGCAGGAAAAAATGGCAAAACCTGCGAAAAAAAAGAGAAAAGGCAGCAGAAATATGCACTGGTCCTCAAAACGAGACCTTCTTCCCTATATTTATTCATTCCCTCCCATCCGAGGACTCATCTAAGATTTGTTCCCATGGCGATAACCCAGCTAAACACGAGGAGGCACAAAGGGGGATGTGCACTATACTTTTAAAATTCGGGGGATTTCCTGCGATATAGTCAGGCAATCCTGATTATTCTAAATTCTCACTCTGCTGAACTTTGACGTGTTAATTGTTTATCTTGTGTTTTTGCATGTTTTTTCCCCCCTAATTTTTCCTCTAAAGATATAATCCTAAATTGAGTTTATGGAAATGTCAGCATGTTCCAGGGGGAATTATTCTTTGTAATCTGGCCACACTCGTAACTTTCCTGGCCGCACGCGGCGCCGCCTGTAAAGCCGACGACGCAGCCGTGTTAGCGACCCGTTTGCTTCCACAAATCCGATGTTAAGAAAATTTTCACTCTCCTCTTGGCTCGTTTCCCCCCCCCCGTCTTCGTTGGCTTGTTAAGAAAATCTCTGGCTTCCTAGCGACCAAACGCGCCGCCATGTTTGCCAGCTGGTCCGTTTTCAGCACTAATGAGCCAAAGCTGAAAGAAGCTAAAACTGAAGCGATTGGAGAAATTTTTTTTTTAACCCTTCCACAGCAACTAAACCCGATGACCTCACAGCTGGCAAAACTGCAAAAAAAAAAAAAAAAGTTGCGTGCGTGACTTTTTTGCTCGCACATGGGCAGAATGGCTATAGGAGGATAAAACACAACGCTGCTTCTTTTTTTTTCCAGGCAAATCAAAACAACTTTTAGTGGCGGCAGCTTCTTTGAAACTCCACAATAAAGGCAGGAAATGGCGAGTTTCTGTTTTGAATCAAGTCACATCGAGGCTTTAAACGGAGAAACGCTCGTGGACGCTCGCACGGAACGTCCCGTTTGCCTTTTTTTTTTTTTTTAAATTCGCCGACGCCCCCCCGCCCCCGTCTTTCGCTCTCCCGCCCAGGTTAAAAGCGTTTTCCCCTTCCCTCCCGACAGAGGAGCTGATGGCGAGGCCAGAGGTGCGCGGCGTGCGCTTCCTCTTCCTGGTTGGCGGTTTTGCTGAGTCGCCCATGCTGCAGAGGGCGGTGCAGAGGGCCCTGGGCCGCAGCTGCCGCATCATCATCCCACATGACGTCGGCCTGACCATACTGAAGGGCGCCGTGCTCTTTGGGCTGGACCCCACCGTGGTGAGCCGCCCGCAGCATCTTAGCTAGCCCTTTTTGGCGCTTTGCCACCACACGGCGCCGCCTCTGCTCTAGTAGGAGGTACCGAAAGCAATGCAGACATCTGATTGGTCAGAGCATCATCACCCCTTCAACACTTGGCATCGGGTTTCCGACGGCCATTATCCGTTAGAAGATGGTACCGCCTCAGTGTAACTGGTCGTCATAGCGATGCTGCGATTGTTTGGTAGCTTAAAAATGGCGGGTGATGATTCTCTCTGACCAATCAGTGGTCTGCGGTGCTCTCACGTCGCCGAGTCAGGCGGGTAGAGGGCATCTCAACGGCCGATGATCTCACCGCCCGCTCTCTGCCGCAGGTGCGAGTGCGGCGCTGCCCGCTGACGTACGGCGTGGGCGTCCTGAACCGCTTCGTGGAGGGGCGCCACCCCCGCGACAAGCTCCTCATCAAGGACGGGCGCGAGTGGTGCACGGACATCCTGGACCGCTTCGTCTCCGTGGACCAGTCGGTGGCCCTCGGCGAGGTGGTGAGGCGGAGCTACACGCCCGCTCGCCTGGGCCAGAGGAAGATCATCATCAACATCTACTGCAGCGCCTCGGACGACATCACGTACATCTCCGACCCGGGGGTCAGGAAGTGCGGCATGATAACTTTGGACCTGCCGGAGTCGCTGCCTCTACCGGGAGCGGTGGGGGGAGCCGGGGGCCCCGAGAGGCGGGAGATCAGGGCCACCATGCAGTTCGGAGACACGGAGATCAAGGTCACGGCCGTCGACGTCATGTCCAACCGCTCCGTCCGGGCCTCCATAGACTTCCTGTCCAACTGAGGCGCAGCAGGAAGCAGAGACAAGGATTTTTGAAAACACAGAAATAACTGATTCCAGCGATGATAATCTAAGAAGAAGAAGAAGAAGAAAAAAAAAGCGGTACTCTGGGAGTGGGCCCGATGTTTTTCTTTCAACTAGCCAGGAGCTTTGTGTTAAAAAAACCCAGAAAAAACAAAACTCGCATCCCATAATCGCAGAAATTTGGCTCATTCATTCACAAAAGAAGAAAACACTCTCCCTTCGTAATACAAGTTTGACTGCCGGCGTCTTCTCTGCTGCCGGGTCGGCTGCCCTCTCGGCAGCAGAGAAGAAGAGAACGCGTTGCCTCGCCGGAGAGTGGAGATCACATCACACCATATAAATGCCATCGCAGGCATTTCCTGCTCCGGGGAGATTCAGAGGAGCACTTGTGCGGAACCTAAAGCGAGATGGATGCTGAGGTAAAAAAAAAAAAAAAAATTTAAAAATTATAAAAACTCGCAGTGAACCAAAAACTGTTAAAATTCCGAGGAGTGTTTTTGATTGGTTCGGCCCTGCGGCGCAGTAAACTACCTAGAATGAGACTCATCCACGTTCCCATTGCTGAATATAAAGACTGTTTCTCTTGACGTAATTGGTAACGCCGGAATATCCCTCGATTTCGGATCAGATACCTCATTTTAACCCGACATCACGCTCCATTGATGAGATGACGACACGGCCTGGACAGAGGGACTCTCTTGTTGGATGTGACTGTGCGCCGCCTGGTGGTGAAAAGACTGAACCACAGACGGGAAAAAGCTGCGGAAGCGCCGAGGGCATCTAAACGCGTCCTAGACGGTAACAGATGTGCCATTATGACATCGTGTCTCATAAAAATACATCAATGTGTAAAAGAACTGAACAGATTTGTAATAGAGTTTTGGAATGAGCTGTTTTCAGTAAATTGAACACGTTTTCCTGGAGCTTTCAGCCACATCTCATGGCTGCATGGAGTTTGTTCGCAGGTTTCAACAAAAGTGGAAGTAGTGTGGAATCTCTTGTCACCAGGCGGACCCAAGTAATTACAATTATTAAATAATCAATCTGGTCTCAAGGTCGTCTTGAACAAATCGTGAGTGAACTCCGCCTGCTGTTGATGCCGTTGTTGCAGGAGCTTCTGTCGCCAAGACAGCAAGAAGCACTCGCGCACTTCGGTTTCAATGTGAAGTCCAACCGTACATGCAGGAATTAATTATGCTGTTACATATTAAGTGTGTGTGTAGAAGGGGAAGCAGAGCGGGCAGAGCGGAGTGTGTACCACACACGCATCTCCTGGGCGTCATCGCCATACTAAAGCCAGTACTTTTTAATGTCGAGTATGCTGAAATAAACTGTATTACTGAAGTCATAATTGTGTTTGTGTGTAACAAATGGATTTAAGAACGGCTACACCAGGTTTAACATGTTGGATGTCTCTTTTCACTTGGGATTTTTCTTTCAAACCGAGCAGGTTCCAGAGCGTCTAAACTCATTTTTAAGTCCATGACATTTCTTGAAATTCAACATAAAAAGGCACCGAGCCCAACGATTAAATATTAACCATTAATGTAAATATGCAGGAGGCATCTAATCGTTCCGATGATCAAATGATCGACACATGAACCGCCAGCGGGTCGATTTCAGCTGTGGATTTATTGTGAAGAGTGGTCCAATAAATAGGTTCACACGGCCTGACCAATCAAAGCTCCGGGACTGATCCCACCCCCTTTTCAGTGCTTTACTTTCCATGCCACACGTCGGCAGAAAAAAAAAACAAAAAAAACCCCGGAATTTATGGAAGAGCTGCTTCAGGTGGGAGGGGAGGAAGCGGCCTGAAGGGGACAGGAGTGTGTTTCAAAACCAGGCGGCAGCGGCTGTCGGCTCCGCTCGTGTTACAGCGATGTTTTCAGTGAAAAGAGAAGGCGCTGAAATGGGGTTGGTGGAATTTAACGAAAACACGGCCTCGATGAGAAAAACCTACAGAGAAATAACGCGGATGAAATGTCCAAAGAATCGGTGTTGCCGTTCTTGACTGAACATCTACCCCCCCCCCCTTGCTCGTTTACGGCGACACCCGCCATTTGCAATGTGCGTATGACTGGTTGCATGATCCCATATAATCTGGGACTCAAATCCAAAATGCAGGTTGAACAGGCCGTGCGACATTTCAACAGTTCACATGCGACGTGAACACACCTCAGACGCCATCTTTCTACATTTGGATTTCAGTGCCAGTTTAAAAATGGGCTTTTGCGCTCGCCTCCTCCTAGTGGGCGTGGGGTCTCCCGCGGCCTCTGCCGGCGCCCCCCGGGGGCCCGTCCACGCTGCGGCGGGGGTTCTTGATGGTCTCGTCGACCGAGAGGATGAGGCACGCCGCCTCCGAGGCCGCCGTCAGCGCGTTGATCCTCACGATGGCCGGCTCCCAAACGCAGGCGGCAAAGTTGTCGGCGATGTCCTCGTTGTTGATGTCCACGCCGTACCACATTCCGCCCTGCCGCGAGAGAGAGAGGAAGCACACGCGCTTGAAACTTCCTTGTTTTCCGAATCCGGAAGGCCCCGACGGCAGGCGCCTCGCTGGGATTGGTCTCCTACCTGTGCATGCTTGGCGCGCAGTTTGTTCAGGATGTTGGTGGCGTCGAAGCCGGCGTTGTCACACAGCTGCCTGGGGATGACCTCCAGGGCCTTGGCGTACGCGCCGATCAGCAGCTGCTGCTTCCCGGGGATGGTCCTGGAATAATCCCGCAGGTACTTGGACAGCTCCATCTCTATGGCTCCTCCGCCCGCTACAACCGAGTCGTTCTGGAAACCGGTTGAACACAGTAAGCTACCTTCCATCGGTCAGAACAGCACGGCGGGCGCTCGCACTCGTCACGAAGGCGTCACACGTCAGCACTAACTCGTGCACGGCTCAGTGCTGTTCAATCAGCATTCGCAGTAAGATGAAAATATGCCTTCCATACAATATGTCTCCCTAAAAAGAAGGTCAATTAATCTGATTTGGGGTATTAAGAGTGTAGATCAACCACGATATATCGGTTGCACAAGGAGCCAAGATGGTCCACATCGATCTAAATAAAGACCACTTTGAGTCAAATTCATCAAAAATCTGAAAGACTCAATGGATCTGGAGCAAATGTCAAAGAAGTCAACACGAGCGTCATTCCGGAGCGTCTCCGAGTGCCGATGTCATGCCACCAACCAATTTTTCTGTGTAGTTATTGTAATGTGGCAGAAGATTCGATAAAAGAATGCACAACTCTCACTGTTAAATAACCCTGCTGCATCAACGCTTCGGGGATTTGCCACAATCATGCTTCAAATTTCACCTTCAGCAACAACACAGAATGAGGAAACATCACAAATCTGGATGCTGTGACCTCACGCAGGAGGTGGCCCGACTGACCTTGATGGCTCTGCGCACAATCATGATGGCGTCGTGCAGCGACCGCTCCGTCTCCTCCGTGAACTGCTCGGCTCCGCCTCGCAGGATGATGGTGCACGTCTTGGCCTTGGGGCAGCCCTTGAAGAAGTTGTACCTGCAAAGACGCGAAAGGCTTGAGCAACCGCACGGCACTCACGTTTACTCTGACGGATGTTGTTCTCCGTAGGGGATGTGAACAGAAATCAATTAATCTAAACAAACGTCAACGCGTATAAAAAAAAAGGTGATCTCGTCCATCTTACCTTTCTCCACCGACCTGGATCTCCTCGAAGACTTCACACTGGCCCAGAACGTCATTTGTCAGGGCGCTGACTGAGGTCTGGATGGAGCCCCCGCAGGCCTGGTGGTCACATTACACACAAATCAGTGCCTTCAAAAAACACACCAGCCAGCTCTGCTGACGAGTAATGGCACACGGCGGACGCTCGTATTCATGAAGACGGGCTCAAGGTTTAATTACAAATAAAAATGGCATGAAAAAAAACAAAGAGCAGCAGTAAATTAAAAAAAAAAAAATTACACTGTGTGTTCAACAGCACAGCTGACGGTAGCCGCGTGTGCGCGTTTCCTACCATCATGGTCCTCCTCAGGTCCTCTTCCTGGACCCTTCCGGCACAGAACAAGTCTCTGTCTGCAAAGTACTGGGTGGCCACATCACCGATTGGCAGCTTGGACAAAACCACCTTGGCCCCTGACTGGTAGATCTTCTCCAGTTTGTCGTACAGGATGTCCCACTCCGCATCCACGATGGCCTGGTAGTCCTGCACGCAGGAGTTTGGGGGCAGGTGGGTTAACAGTGATTGAGGATGAGCGACTAGTTACAAAACTACACTCTGGAGGTCTTGCTCCACATCTTGATCCCGGGCTGGGGGGCTTCGTACCTCCACAGATTTCACGCGGACCTCGGCGTTGTCCTTCTCAGCCTTCAGCTCCAGCTCCACGTTGAGCAACGCGATCTTTGGATTCTCGTAGGATTTAGGCTGCATCTCAAAGCCGGCGTAGGAGAAGGTCTTCTTGAACGCAACCCCGGAGATCAACTGGGAATCCTGCGAAAATTTAAGAAAGAGGATTGGAGATTTTAAACCAATTCATGTTAAATCTTTTTCATCCCAGTCTCACCTTTTTCAACATGTAAAACCGCTTATAAATCCACCCAACTTTCTCTGACCAAACTATTAATGTGTTTCTATAACCTGCCGCCGTATCTTACATTCAGCAAACTCAAGAGGCAGGTTTTGTTTTTGTGGGAGTAAAAATAGACCAACCTCCAGAGCTCCTCCCTGGACCTTCTTGATGCCAATCATCTTCAGAGACATCAGCTCCTCCAGAGACATGACGGCGTCGACCACCATCTTGGAGAAGAAATCCTTCTGACCGGCAATCAGCTTGGAGTTGAGCGCCGTAGCTGCACACTTCTCCAACAGCTGCCTTTGCTCTCTATGAGCGGAGAAAGAGGGGAAACCCGTTGTTCAAAAGATGTACACTTAAATGTTTGTTTGTTTTTTTTAGGAAAAACCTTGTCAGTGGAGCAGTTAGCGGTTGGAAGCAAATAAATCTGTTACAGAACAGATGAGCACTTACTGTTTGTCATCTTTCTTTACGGGGATGGCGATTTCCTTGATCTTGTTGACAGCGAGGTTGGTGGCCGTGCGGAACGCTCTGATGATGGTCTGAGGGTGCAGACCCTCCTCCACATACGATTTCAGCTGCTTCAGGAACTCCGCAGCTAGAAGAGTGACGGAGGTGGTGCCATCTCCGACCTAAACATGGGCGCAGAGGTAGACACGGAGAGGTCGCGTGATGGTTCTGAATGTGGCGACTAGGGCTACGACAATTAATCGATGACTAATCGATTATTGAATTAATCGCCAACTATTTTGATAATCGACTAATCGTTTTGAGCTTTTTTTAAGTAGAAAAAGTCCAAATTCTCTGATTCCATCTTGTCAAATATGAATATTTGCTGGTTTCTCTAGTCTATGACAGTAAAGTGAACATCCTCGGGTTGTGGACTGTTGGTTTATACAAAACAAGACATTTGAGGTCGTCTTCTTGGGATTTATAAAACCAAAAGCCCAACACATTCATGGTTTTTAATTGACTTTTTGTATCAGTAGCAGCCAAATATCAGCAGCAAAGTTGATTTAAAATATGTAATTTTCAATGAAGTATCCATCTCGTCTCCTTGTTCTTCTCTTCCCTACAATGTAAATAAAATTTGTGCACTTTTTTCTAAATCCGATTAATCGAAGAAATAATCGACAGATTAAGCGATTATCAAAATAATGGATAGTTGCAGCCCTAGTGGCGACCCTTCTCCTTCTTCTCGTCATTCACTTTCTATTACGCATTTGATTTCATACCAGAAACTGACGTTCGCTCCTTTAATTTGAAACTGAACTTGCCTCAAACCTGAAAACACACAGACACACACACTCCTCACCTCAGCATCCTGGGAGCGAGCGATGTCCACCAGGGTCTTGGCAGCAGGGTGGACCACGTCCAGCAGCTTCAGAATGGTGGCTCCATCATTAGAGATTGTGGCCTTACCTGGGAAAAAAATTGCATATTTTCAGGCCGCTGCTGTGGACTGACTCGTGGCACATGCTTTTCTCTGTCCCTCTCTGCTCACCTCTGCTGTCCACCATCAGCTTGTCCATCCCCCTGGGGCCCAGGGTGGTCCTGACAGCCTCGGAAATGACCTGAAAAAAAACAACAACAACGGGCACGTTTAGAAAGATCTGAGGCAAATTTACTTGAAACCGGATCAAACGCAGCGAGAAACACAGTTTTCAGACCTGGCAGGCATTGATGTTGCTGATGAGCTGGGGGATGCCCTGAGACGTGTCCGTCCCCTCCTTCAGCAGGATAACCGGTGTGGGCTGGTGGGGAAACGGGACACGGTCAGCAGACGGGAAGACAGAAAATGCTGGGTTAAAGAGCGCGAGAGGATCACGGAGGCATTCTTGGGTGCCGTGGCCAGGTCATGTAAAAGATTCATATATGTTCAATGACAGTTCAAGAAGTAGGTGTTACAAGTTAATAAATTACAAGTTTGGCGGATTTTCTACACACAAACAGGTACTGGGGGGTGGGGGTGAGGGGTCGGGGGGGGGCACATGAAATAACTTCACAACTCGTGTTTAGCATAAATTGTCAAATGGCTTTATCACTTAAACCCATTTTGTCAAAATTAACAATTCCAATTGAAGACAACATATAAGCAATTACCGGCAGTTCATAAAGACACTTCTAATTGCACATGTCAGCTGACAGAAGACGCTCCAATGAGCCATGAAAATGGAGTCAGTGAATGTTTACTATGCCGTGACGTACAAAACTTTTAGAAAGCAACCTCTAAAAGATCAATGCCATCGTTTGAAATTGAATCTCTAAGCCCAGATACAAACCCAGCCTGGCACCGCTGCCAGCCGGCTGCATGGCATGTGCTAGCTAACGCCGCTAGCTGCGAGCTCTTTATAAAAACAGCTACAGCTGCTGAATGGTTGATTTAAAAAAAAAAAAAAAAAAAACGACGAAATGAAACCGGCTGTGCGCGTTGGCTTTGCCGCGGTACACCCGTTTGCAGTGTTAGCTTAATAGCAAAACAACCGCTTCCTCACACAGGCAGGCATACAAAGAGGCTACACCTACCGCGGCTAACCAGATAGCAACTTTGCTAACAAACTTCTCGAAATATGAAAAGGAAAAATATTTTTTTAAAAGTTCGTGACGCACATGTAAAAGGCTAAGCCACAGTGTCTGTATGGAATTAGTGCTTGAACCCAGTTTATTCGCGGCAAGTCAGCAGTAATCGCAACACTTAGCATCGCCGCCAGCATCGTATACGCCCATTGACAGGGGTGACGCTGCGATGCTAACGCGGTCTTGCTAGCAATTAAATCTTTAAAAGGATAGTTTCCCGTGTAATAGTCGCCCCGCACGGCTGCGGACGGACGTCTGTGCCATTAAAGAACAGTTCGGATGCGAGGGCTCGCCGGGAGGACGCGGGATGGACGCGGATTGTGGATGTAAGTGTGAGCGTGCCCGCTAACCCACTCACCATCATCTTTGCAGTTCCTTCGAGAAGCTTTCCACCGGCATGCTATCCCACAATGCTTTTCGCGCCGCAAGCGCCGCTGCCCCGGGGCTGCGTTCAAGAGCGCACGGCAACGGTTTGTCAACGGCAAGAGCGCGTAACGTGTTCACGATGACACCGACACCACAAAGTAAGCGACACCGCTACAAGTTATTTTTTTTAATACACCGAATAGTTTATCAAGTAGAAATACGACAACACCGTCACGTATTTTTGTCTTTAAACATCAAAGTGAATGTAGTCAAATCTAGAAAAACGGCCACCGTACCAGACACTGTTTCACCACTTATTGTTATTTTTTCTTTCAAACAAACTTTATTTATAAATTTTCCAATTATGAGTACACAGAAAAGACAAACAGTAACAAATAGTCATTAATACATGAGAGTAAACAAACTAACAAAAAGAAGAAACAGCCAGGGGGATTTTAAATGAAAACATTAAATAAAGAGCATCAATCAGCAGTTTTAGATGTTTTTTTGTTTTTCAAGTCAGATATGCTATTTATGACTTATTGGTGTAAAAGCAGCGTTTCACTGAAATCATTGAAATGGAGATCACTTTCGATTATTTAGTATCCAGCCGCAACAAATTTTCTATATATTTCCCCTCAGATGAATCTGCTCTTTGCTTCCTCCATTGATTTTTTGATTGGTTTTGTACGCACTAAATAGCAATGATGAAAATATTTTTAAAATGTTGTGTCGATTGACCAGCTGATGAATTAATCGGTTAAGTCTTGCTCGTATAAACTGTAGGGAGGTTTACTTTGTAATAAATAATCATTGTAAAACTCTTCTTTTTAAAAAAAAATAAAAAAAAATCTGAATTTCTCACAAAAACAAACCCTGTCAGATGAGTGCAAGATCACCCTCTAAGATGTAGTTGACTATAACTAGAAAATTAAATTAAAATAAGATTCAGGTATGGTAAATTTCTACATAAGTGCAGTATTTGAGTAAATGTAGCCTTCCTAGTCTTATTTTCAGCCAGAATTCAAATTCAAAGTGCAATTTCCTCATCTCTTTGAGTGAACATCCCATTTGAGACTATTGATTTTCAAAATAAAAATTGACACTGTTAGCTATCCTTTCCACTTTATTTCAACTTCAGTTCATATTCTTAGATTATACCTTGAACATTAAAAAAAAAAAATTGATTCATTTATTTTGAAAGCCCAAGTTTCCCCAAACTTTTGCCAAATTATCAGTCGTGAGGTGTTTGCCAAATTCTTATAATGCTTTCATTCAGCTGTCGGCTCTGGGTATAACATTCAGGCCCAAATCCATGTCGCCTTACTTGAGAAAACCATTGCTGTATGGAAATTCCTTATCGGTGCATGTACACACACACACACACACGCACACATACGTTCATGCTACATGGCACACATTAACCATGCAGGCGGCGCCTTTGCATAGTTTGACGGAAACAAAGCAGCACACAAACCAGTCAACCTGTGAAATTTGCATCTCTTCCACGCGCGGCGATCCGGCCGCGCTGTGCGTTCGAAGGCGGAATCACAAGCTTTGATTTTTGAGTTTTTACACATGAATTTTGTTCCCCCGGGTTTAGGCATGACAGGCAGTATATAGTCCGGGAATTAAGCCGGGTGACTTATAGGACCCTCATATGTACACAGAGCGGCATCTCAGAGACACAAACGACGCCAGCGCCGTCTTTCAACGGGGATGTTCAGTTCATGTTGCCCGGATTCATCGGTCAAACACAGATCAGCGCATCACCGAAACCAAACCTCAACCTGTGAAATTATTAAAACCACCCGGCAAATATTCGGTTTTTTTTGTTTTTTGTTTTTTTTTAAAAGTCAATGAAGCAATCATCCAGCTATCAAAGCACCTGCAGGTTAATTGCGATTACTCAGCTAACGCAGCCCGGGCCGAGGAGGAACCGACAGAATTGGTTTCGACCCGATTTACTCAGTAGAATAAGGCCATTATTTTCTATATCAATATTCATTATTTGTGGAGAGCAGCAAATGTTTTCAAACTGTTTTAGAATGGATAATCAAATTGCAAACGACGAGTAAACAGCATCACGAACATTAACGGCGAAGTGAAAGTTAATTCACGAGAAAATATCGACTTGGCTAAAAACTTGGAGGCCTGGACGCGTCCCTCCGCAAAAACGCCACCGCGCATTCACATACTGCTCTTCCGGTTTGATATGGCAACGAATTAAATCAGCTTAGGTGCTGTTTTCTACTGCGCCGGACGTCGCGCCATCAGTCCCAACATGGCGGCATGATCAGCGACGCAGTTTTAAACACGGCGGCCGGCCCCGCCTGCACCAGAGGAGCAGGGGCTGCAGGTAGCTGAAGCTGGCGGCCGCGGCCAGAGCCGCCGCCTGGTACTGGCACTTCCTGACGACCGGCGAGACGCGCCCGCGCAGGAACAAGGCAACAATCGAGGGGAGGTAGTTGAAAGTGAACACGGCCTGGATGATGAGGATGGTGACGAAGGCTTTCCGCCTCATGGAGTTCATCTCCCCTCTAGCCCTTCTCCTCCCGTTTGCCCACCTGACCTCCTCGCCGCTGCTCCGGTTGTCCTCTCCATCTCCCTCCTTCTTCCTCTTCTTCCCCTGCGCCATCTGCTGGTCCCCCGGCGGAGGCCTCCTCAGCGTCTGGAGCACGGAGAGGCTGCAGAAGTTGTTGACGGCCAGAACCGGGAGCAGCACCGCGCACACGCCGATGTCGGTGCGCCCGGTGAAGACCGACGAGCCGCTCAGGGCGTAGACGAGCGCGCAGGCAGCCAAGCAGCCCCACCTGCAGGCCTTGAACCTGCAAGACACGGAAAACAAGCCGCCCCCCCCCCCTCAGATGAGCACGGCGCCACTTAAGGCCTGAAAGTCTCTATTTGATGGGGGGTTTGATGGGGACGCACGTATTAAGCGTGCCTTGTGTTTATTATTCCGCATTTTATTCTTCGGTTTTGTACCTACCCTTCGTCTATTTGTAATGCTGCTGCTCTAAGGTGCCTTAAATTTGAATTTGAATGTCACACTTACAGCGG
>CAAKHG010036701.1:0-12599 GCA_901007715.1 Dactylopterus volitans
CGGTGCGCCGTCATTTTCACATGTGCATATTTATCAGTTGACTGCTGCAAGGTCTCTTCGGGTTTTTTTTGTTTTTTTTTTGTTTTTTTACCCCGTTCTTTATTTTTCCTGAAACCCTGGACTCGGCTGTCTCATGACTGCAGTTTGGTGCTCAAGACAGACGCGTTTTATTCAGGTGTAAAATAAAAAGTTCATCCCCAAGTTTGAAGTGTCTCACGTGCACCTTCAGACGACAAAAGCCTGGCGTGCTGAGCAGCTGACGATCACCCGCCGCCAGAGCTGAACACACCTCAACACGCTGTGTGTGTGTGTGTGTGTGTGTGTGTGTGTGTGTGTGCGTGCGTGTGTGTGTGCTCCAGTTGGCGTATCTGTCGTCGGTCTGATTGCGCTGTCGCCCACCGGTGCTGATCCAACCATCTTCTCACCCTTCTGTTCACTTCCTGGATGGGTTAAATAAACGAGCAGAACTCATCCTTGTTGGTTTATAGTCTAATCGCCATAACTTGGTGTGTAAAGCAACAAGTGCTTCACTTGAGTGCGTCATGATACAGTGTCAAATAACAACCAGATCCAATTTTTTTTTTTTAATTAAGTCATATTGGAATGTCAGCATAATTTTGTAAAAAGATACAAAAATATTTGGTCACATTTTACGGACTGAAAAGAAGCTAGAGATCATTTGTGAATCTGAAGCATCAACGTGTGCTGGAGCTTATTTTTGACTCGACCCCAAAAACTAAAAGCACTTCACAAACGGCTGACTCGGGCGTGGGCGTGGCCAGGTTTCACGGCAACGCCCACCAAAGATGACGGCGATATCGAAGATGTCATGAGATGAGTTGTGGGGACACATCAGGGAGGGGTTACCGGGGGCTGCTCTGGCGGTCTGACACGACAGCAGACGGCGACGGCAGCTGCTCCTCCCGCCCCCGTGGCATTGTGGACACGGCAGCTGTTGCCGTTAGCAACGGGCCCCGAGAAAGCAGAGCCCCGGGAGACGGCGTTGCAGTCGGTCAGGGTCCAGCCGGAAGGACAGGAAACCTCGACCTGGAAGAGAAGAGCAGCCACGCCAGAGAGGAAAAGCGCGTGGGAGACGTTTGATTCACGATGCTCGCGTGTTGATGGTTCACCTGCGCCTCGGCGGCTGACGCGCCGCCCAACAATCGGCACTCCAGAGACGGGGCGTGGCAGCACACCGCCTGTGAGGTCACCCCGTCTTTAGCCGGGCACCGCCTCCTGTCGCCATGGTGAGGACGGGAGCCGGACGAGAGGTCGGCGGAGGACCTGGACGTACAGCCTGGAGAGACGGGGGGAGGCGCACGTTTGTGATGTTCACCAGGAGGACCTGCGGGTGCTTCGCCGCACTTTCAGACCTGCATTCACTGCTGTAAAGCAATCAAGTCAGATGGTTCCCTGTTGGAAAACTGGGGATTTCTCCAAGTGAAAAAGCATTTTTTTTTTGTTTGTTTTTTTCATTAATGAAAGTAAGATGGAGTTGGAGGTCCGTCGGTGGACAAGGTGCAGCGCCCACGCTCCGACTGGTGGTCTAAAGCCTAAAGACCGAGACAAGAACGAGAAGAGATGCAAACTCTCTGCTCCCTCCCATTGGAAGAACTCATTGAAAGTTCTATTTTTAATGCCATGCACAGAGCTGATATTTATGCTGTTTCATTTACCTACCAGGGTGATGCCATGGCAACTAGCATAATTGACCAACCACATCAGAAGCTTCTAGGAGAGCTTGTGTGCGGCCCACCAGCATCGCTTTGATATGTACCCGCTCGTCACTTTACGTACACCTGTTCAACTGCTTGTTAATGTAAAAAGCTCATTAGCCAATCACATGGCAGCAACCCAATGCATTTAGGCACGGAGACGTGGTTCAAACTGAGCATCAGAATGGAGAAGAGAGGTGGTTTAAGTGACTTTGAACGTTTCATGGTTGTTGGGGCCAAACAGACTGGTCTGAGTACTTCAGCAAACTGCTGATGTACTGTTTTGGGGGGTTTTTTGGGGTTTTTTTCCATACAACCATCTCATGTGTTTATAGAGGAGGGTCCCAAAAAGCGAACATCTCCAGATCTCTCTCACCAGAGGTCAGAGGAGACTGACGGGCTCAAGCTGATACAAAGGCAACAGTCATTCAATCAGCCACTGCTCACAACTGTAGAAGACCGTGCGGGGTGTATCTAATAAAGTGGTCACGAGTGCATGTGAACTAAATACAGGGCAATGCTCAATTAGCAGCTAAAACTCACTAATTGGCCCGTTATATCTCATTTGATTGATGACGATAAAAATGTGTGCCAGGCCGTCGTGTCGATGGGTTTTGCTGATAGAAATCAAGGCGCGACCTGTGGGGCCAATGAATGGTGCCAAATGCCAGGAACTGTAGTTCCTTGAATGGCCACTTGAGGCTGTCAAAAAAAAAAAGTGAGTCAACCTCCATTCGATCGTAAAAGGGTTTTTTTGTTTTTTTTTTTGTTTTTTTTAGCAAACTCCTCCTTCAGTCTCTCAGCATCGCGGCGCGTCGGTGACTCACCAGTCAGCTGGTGCCGCGGGACGCCGCACTCAGCGTCCCGGCCCGGCCGCGCACCGGCACGGACGCGGCACCGCAGCGCGCCCGTCACACAGCAGCGGGCCACCGCGTACACGCCTCCGCCGCCCGGGCCGTTGAAGGCGACGCACTCCGCCCGCCCGTCGTCCACCTGTCAACGCGGCCTGTGGTTCATTTGTCACGTTTGCGGACGCGCCGGTCGAAGGTGCCGGCGGACGTCCGTCGGAACTCACGGTAACGGCCTCCCCCGCCGCCGCCGCCGCCGCTCCCGGCGCGTAGCTGCTGCAGCCGAGTAGCTCCTCCCACTGACGGCAGCGACTCGCCGCCCGGTCGGTGACCGTCACCCCGGACTTCTCGGACCACACCGATCGGCACAGGAGCTCCCCGCCTTGCACGCGCGGACACACACGGGGTGAACTTCAGTATGTGTGTGTGTGTGTCTGAATGTGCGTGTATGCGTGTGTGTGTGTGTGTGTGTGTGTGTCGCTCACCTGTAGTGAGGCTGGCGGGCGGCATGGCAACCACCAGGTTCGGAGTGGCGAGCCGATGTTCCTCAGGCAGGTGCAGGAGGTCGATGGTGTTGCCGACGGAATGGCGCAGCATCGCGTGCAGGACCCGCACCGGCGGCATGTTCCGACCGGACGACAGGATCACCGCTGCCAGGCCTACACGTGTGCAGAGCAAATTGGAGACACACACACGCACGCACGCACACACACGGGTCGCTTATTACTGCCGGCCATGACGTGCTTACCAGCGGCGTGTGCGGCCGCCTGCGAGGTTCCGCTGCGGGACGTGAAGCAGGTGCAGCAGTCGCTGCTGGCGCTCACGACGTCGTCGCCGGGCGCGAACAGGTCGACGCATCGGCCGAAGTTGGTCCCACCTGCTCCCTGAGACACGAGCCGGTCGGACAGGTCCACGGCACCGACGGTGATGACCTGCACACGAGACAAGCGGAGGTCGTGTCGGCGGTTTCGGCGGGGGTAAACGCGGCGGTCGGCCTCCCGGGGGTGGAGGGATCGAGCGCGGCGTCACCTCGGGCTCCGAGGCGGGCGAGTACAGGCAGGCGTCGTCCCTGTAGTTCCCCGCCGCCGCGATGACAACGGCGCCGCGGGCCACCAGGTCCCGACAGGCCGCGTTCAAAGAGCGGCTGAAGCCGCCGGCGAACGGCAGCAAGACGACCACCGGCTCCGCCGGGCGGGCAGGCAGGTTAGCTCGGATGTAGTCCAGACCTGAGCGGGGCGCAGCGGAGGAGAGCCGAAGTTACGGGGAGTCGTTGAAGGCACCAGGCCGGACGTTTGAGGGGGTTAACGGACCTGCCAGAGCTCCGGACACGGTGCCCCTCCCCTGACAGTTGAGCACCGGAACCAGACGGATGCGGGCGCCGGCGGCAACGCCCGAGTCCGACCCGCTCACGACCCCGGCGACGTGCGTGCCGTGGCTGCTGCACTGACTCGGCTGAAGCGAGGGAGACACGGTGACGTGGAGACACGGTGGAGACACGGTGGAGACACGGTGGAGACACGGTGACGTGGAGACACGGTGGAGACACGGTGACACGGTGACGCCGCCGGGGGGCCGCAAGTGAGGAAACGGCGTGTAATGAACTGCACTTCAAATGATATGGATGATATGAGAATTGCGGAGGAGCGAGAGCTGTCTGCCTGTGTGTACGCGTCTGTGTGCTGTGAGTGTGTGTGTGTGTGTGTGTGTGTGTGTGTGTGTGTGTGTGTGTGTGTGTGTGTCACCTGTCTGCGCACTGTGGCGCCGTCCTCCTCAGGGACGTGGTTGAAGTCTGTGATGAGCACTCGTCCTTCGAGCTCCCTGTGAGACACCTGAACGCTGCCGTCCATCAGGTACACCCTCGCCAGCCCTCCATCATCTGTGGAGGATAAAACGATTTTGCAAGGAATGACTGAGCGTGCGTGCGTGTGTGTGTGTGTGTGCGCGCGCGTGTGCGACAGAGACTGACTCACTCGGTGGCTTGTAAGTTCCGTTGTCAGATGGGGGAGCGTACGGCTGCAGTAACTTCTGGAGGTTCCAGGGGGCGCTCTGGGCGAAGATGGATGAGTCCTCCTCTATGTACTGGACATGAGGGAGCTTCATCGCCTGACAGGAAGATTCGAGAACTTTTTCAAGTTTGAGGCTAAATAAATAAATAAATGATGGGTATTTCATACATTTCACTCTTATGCTGTCTCTTGTCCCTTACACTTAGCGCTTTGGAGGAAGCAAGGAGGTAGGAGGCTGAAGGAGGTGAAGGAAACATAGAAGCGTCCTACACTGAAGCCTTTTCTCAAGTCGCCTATGAATACACACAAGTAAGTGACCTTCCCGACGACCCCTCCATCCTCCTCACATTCTTACAGGGACGACCAAAGACGTGAGGATGTGATGATTCCACACGGGAGCTAAATGGGACGCCCCCCCCCCCGCCCTGCAGCCACGTCTGTCACCACTTTCATGTCTCCTTTTTCTTGATCTGAACCAAAGTGGATGTAGGTCAGGGTGTTTGTGCCATCGCTGCACGGCGAAGACGAGAGGAAATCTGCTCCGGTCGGCAGAAAAAAATCTGTTTGTATTCAAGGCGTCAGCACCGGCACTGGTTGGTGTGTGTGTGTGTGTGTGTGTGTGTGTGTGTGTGTGTGTGTGTGTGTGTGTGTGTGTGTGTGTGTGTGTGGAGAGAGCTGACACTGCAAGTTCATCATCGTCCGTTTTCCACGCGGATGACAAACAACCAGGAATCCACCTGGTCGCCGTACAGGTGCGTCACTGTCGCTCTGACGTCATCTCTAATCCCTCCTCAAGAACTCATTTCCATTCATTTTTCAATTCTACACCAATTATTTTTGCACAATTTTCTTTTTTTCATTTTTCTGTCTGGGACGCGCGTCCTGAGACGGCTCCCCCGCAGCGCGTGCTCGTGCACGCACGCACGCATGCACGCGCGGCGCGGCCGCTGCAGGACCTGCTTACCTGCTGCAGGACGTCGCCGCTCATCCGGAGCAGGAAGCCGCGCGCAGCTCCGGAGAAGGTGCGCAGGACCTCCAGCGGGGCGCCGCTCGCCCCCGCGGCGGCGGCGGCGGCCATCAGCCTCCTGACGCTCCTGTGCGCGTGAGACTCGCGCGTCCCCGCGCGCAGCACCAGCAGGTAGCGGCCGGGCACGCGCCACGCCTCCTGCAGCACACACACACACACACACCACACACACCACGACACACGCGTGTGTCCAGGAAAGTTTCTTTCTTTATTTTTTAAGCGGCGATAAACACTTGACCACAGTTAGGTGTCATCCGTTAATTACAAAGAGGGGCGGAGTCTCAGATGATTGGCTCTGACAGGTGATCCAAAAAAAACCAAAAAACAGCCGGTTGAACGCCTCGATTACTCATTACTGATTATTGATTATTGATTATTACCTTGTTGCACCTGAGGATCTCGGCTGCGGCTCCGGGCCGAGCTGCGTCCCCGCGGCTCGGATTCGGGGTCGCGCCGTCGTCCTCGCGGTAGCCCCGCGCGCCCGCGGCCAGAGCCGCGCACACGCAGAGCGCCCAGCCGATCCAGACCCGGGCGCGCCGCATCCTCCGCCGCAGTCGTCGAAGGGGTCTCCGGTGAAACTGGGGCGTCCGTGAAATGACAACCGAGCTACTGAGCCGCCGCCGCCGCCGTCGCGCCGTCGTCGCCGCCGCCGCGCTCCGTCTCATCCAGATGTTTCTTGTGGCGCGCGCACCGATCCCGCGCCGCGCGATGACGCTTGCGCGCATCTCTGCTGAATTTGGACCCCTCCAAAAAAAACCAAAGAAAAAATAAAAAACCCAAATTGAGTGTTGTACTTGAAGGCGGGGTCTGGTGACGCCGCCGCTTGGGCACCAAGTGATGCGCGTCCGTCACGAGCGCCTCTGAGCGCAGGAGTCGTGTTTCACGCGTCCGGGAGCCTCGTTTTAACCTCCGACTCCCGCTGGAAGTCCGTCAGCCGATGCTGGTTTCGTTTCGTTTCGTTTCGTTTCCGTACGCGGACGCGTGCGCGTCGCCGGCCGCGCTTGAACGTCACACGTCGTGTTTTGTTTTTCCCCTTTTGGGGATCATAAATGTGCAACTTCAACCCGCAGCGACATTACAGGAGCGCTGCGCCAACGTGACTCCTGTCGGGGCGCTCTGCTCGGTTACTTCTCGTCCTCTGGGGGCTTCATCTGAGAAAAGTAGCCCCCCGCCCCCTGGGATGTTTCCCCACGTGTGCACGGATGACTCTCCCACAAGGCCTTGGGGCCAAAACTTCAAAAATAATTAATTTGAACCTCAAATCTGCTGACATGCGCAGAGCGTGCCCAGTGGGGTTCTGACTCTGGTGGGCGGCAGCGGCGGTTTTGGGAGGGAAAAAAAAAAAAAAAAACGCGCTCCGCATTCCGTTGTGAATTCCTGGAGTTACGTAACTAATCTTCAATTCTACAACTTCAGAGGAGGCGGGCGCCGGAGGTCTCCAACCCTCCTCTGACATTCTGATGTCGTCATTCGTGGCTCTGACGGGCGACCAATCAGAACCTTTAGTGATCTGATCACTAAAGAACCATTTCGCGTTTTGTTTGCATCTGGCACGCGGGCCCACGTGCTCAAAACGTTCACGGCCCAGTCTGGTGCGATTCCACCGCCCCCGCGGCTGGTGGCGCTATCACGAACAAAAGCCATGCTGGCGAGAACCACAGGATGCAAACATGTTTGTGTGTTTCCAAGAAAACTCCAGCGAGGACCCTTCAGTTTCGAGAGACACCAGTCTTTAATAATAAAAGACGCCAATCGACCGCACAATGTCTGCTTGAACTTTATAGAAGTAAAAAAAAAAAAAAAACTGTCTTAGTGGCTTTCGTGTAGGTAAATACAGTGTTAATAATAATAATAATAAAAACAATCGCACTTTTTTTTTTTTAAAAGGCGCTTTTCATCGTAGTCAAAGACACTTTACAGGACAAAATTCAAGTTCAGGGCAGCACACATTAGAAACCAATCAAAGCGTCATACGTTAAAATGCATTAAAAAGCAAGCTGAGCCGGGCTGATTAGAACGTGGAGGGATCGGCGATGTCGCGTCCGCGTGTGCTTGGTAGAAAATCTTTCCATTTCGTGCAGCAAACGGCGCCCCCTGCTGGTGCAGCCATGCTGGCACACATTCCACCTCGATAACACAAAGTGGTGCCGAGCTGCAGAAGGAGCAACTTATACACACACGCGCGCACAAACACACACATTCATCCAGCATCCCAAGCGAGTGACGCTGCAATTCACCCAAGGCCCTCTTCACTGTCCCCGGAGGGTTCCGATTGGTCGGATGAGGCGCGGCGCCTCAGGCCAGGTGCAGCGTGGGGCAGCTGCGATGCTGGTTTTTGGCGGCTTGCAGCAGAAGTGTGCCGCCGCCGCCGCGCGGCCCGTGGCCAGAGAGCGCCGGCGGAGCCCCGGCGAGCCTGGAATTAAAGAAGCGGAGAGACGGAAATAGAAAGCCGCCGTTCTTGTCCCCGTTTCCCAACTCGCGCCGCCCCGACTTGCTGAGCGAGCACGTCCTTATCTGGCTGCCGAGCACTCATGGAATTGCAAACAGTGGCAGGCAGCTACCCGAGGCCCCGCCCGCCCCAAACGCAGGAATATTAATGGCCACTGTTGAGTGGGTTTTTTTTTTTTTCTGCTGCCGCTCCTTCTTCTTGTGTTTCACTTTTCCCTTCTTTATTACTGGTGCTTTGCCTGCTAGGGTAATAAAATTTGCATCTGTGGTGTGCTAGCGCCGATGCTCCCCCCCCCCAAACCTCCTCCCGCCCCCCCTAGACACATTACACTGCTGCTGTTGCCGTGTTCCCCCACGGTATGATGGGCACCACAGGAATCATTACGCACTAAATGAACATCCACTTGTCTGTAGGCCATTAGTGCAGAATGTGTGTGTGTGTGTGTGTGTGTGTGTGTGTGTGTGTGTGTGTATGTGACAGTACCTCTCATGCGCTGCACCAGCTGCAGTACACACTACATCCTCTAGGCTGCTCTCCTGAATCCGAGGAGCCAAAATGACCTGATGGACACACACTCATCAAACGCTGCCGCACGACGTCAGCCACGCATGAGCTCGCGGGTGTGTATCTACCTTGGGGTAACACTGGCAGATGCTCCACACGGACCCCAAAAAGATCATCAGGACACCGAGAGCGCACATCGTGCCATAGATGTGCGGTCGTTCCTGAGTCATGACGAATAAGCCGGCGGCCGCCACGCACAGCCCCGCCGCTATCAGCCCGTACCGGTACGGTTTCCCCTGCGCCATCGCCGCCGACCACCGATGCTCCTCTGCCGGTAAACTGGAAGGCGACGCGCTTCCCGAGAAGGCCGGCGTTGTTCTGCGTGGGCTCTCGGAGGTGAAGGCGGAGGAAACGCGGTCAGGGTTCCACTCTGCTGCCTATTACAGCCTGCAGTCAGCCTGGTATAAAATTGCAGGTGTGTGTGTGCGTGTGTGTGTGTGCGTGTCTGATAGGTCACCTTGCCTCAAGCTGCTGGAGGGAAACTAGCAAACACTTCAGCGCGGTCTCCCAGCGACTTCTCAAGAAACGTTCCACTATTTCGGACTGCACCCCCCACGGAGCGCGCGGCAGCACTTCATCAGCCCGGGTTTATAGAAACATCATAACATAGAGCTACCAGCACACACACACGCTGCCAGCGCTGGATACGAAGCTGCTAGATTAATACCTCTGTGTTGTTGACATTCAGCCGTCACCGGTTAAGGCACTCCGCACAGGCCGCCATGCAAAGTAGATACAAAGAGGAGCTGAGTAACTGGGAGGGAAGTGCAGCCACGGTTGTCACAGAAGTTCAAGCGAGCCAATAAAAAGTCCCGACGAGGCGCCGGCGATCCGTGACGCCAACACGGCGGGTCAAAGTCACGTGATGCTGGTCTCGGGAAGGGCGGGAGGTTGGTGGGGCGGCGCGGGGGTAGGTGGTCGCTTCGCTTCCCCTCGATCCCAACACGCAGGGTTTTATCAGACCCGGGCCGTCTCCTCGCGCCCCTCGCCCCCCCCTCCCCCCTACGACGGGATCACGGCGGCTCGGTGACTTAAGGCACAGAGCGGGCCCGTGGCGGCGAGCCCGCCGATAACGCTGATTGTTCATTAGAAGGCAAAAGGCACCGACTCGGGAGCAAACGTGTCAGGCGGAGCGGGAGGCTAAAGCTGCTCGCTGTGCTCCTGGCTCTTCATCACCGTGTCGTAGGACGGCGGCGGCTCCATGGTCCAGGGGGGAGGGGTGGATGGGAGGGAGGGCTCGGGCTCCTGCCTCCTGCTGACCGAGTCCGTTGACATCTCCCGCCTTATCCGGTCCAACCGCCTGAGGACAGACGTCAGAGATATGCACACCGATCAGCCACAACACTGTGACCACTGCGTGTTCACTATAGAAGATGACGCAACAGCCCGGTAATGGAGGATGTTCGTGTTGAATCTTTTTTTTTAATCTGTTTGAGGTGTTGACATATTCTAATGATTGTTGTTGGGACTGTAGTCTGTGACGCTGTTGAACTGTACTGGGTTATACTGAGAGGTGTCCTTAATATTTTTTCACCCTACATGAGTGGGATGATACCTTTCAGTATAACCCAGTCCAGGTGTCCCTAATATTACCAAAATATTGGTAAATATACCAATAAATATTGGTATATTACCAAAATATTAGGGACACCTTTCAGTATAACCCAGTACAGGTGTCAGGTGTCCCTAATATTTTGGTCATCCCACTCATGTAGGGTGAAAAAATATTAAGGACACCTCTAGACACCTTAGGGACACCTTATACTGAAAGTTGTCCCTAATATTACCAAATTAGGTGTCCCTAATATTACCAAAATATTAGGGACACCTTTCAGTATAACCCAGTACAGGTGTCCCTAATATTTTGGTCCTTTCAGTATAAGGTGTCCCTAATATTTTGGTAAAATTGTACTGTCCTGTACTGTAATGGGTTATACTGAAAGTTATATATTTTGTCCCTAATGTTACCAAAATATTAGGGACACCTGTACTGGGTTACACTGAAAGGTGTCCCTAATATTTTGGTCATCCCACTCATGTAGCGTGAAAAAATATTCAGGACACCTCTCAGTATAACCCAGTACAGTTTAACAGTACCACAAATCAGTCTATAAGCAATCATCCATATATGTCGACGCCTCTCTCAAACACATTCAATAGAAATTCAATGTAAAACTCCTCCAGAGGGGAGATTTTTTTCTTCCAGGGGCGCCGCATTATCATCCGTGGTAAACGGAATGAAGCGTAACGTCATGCGTGGTCAGTGTTTGTTTCCACAGAAGCGACCCTCCCGTGCACGCTCGCGTCTGCCGTCGCCTCCTCCATACCACTGCACCTCGTCTCACATCAGCGCCATTAAAGGAGCCGTGTGCAGGATGTGGCGCCGCGTACAGTATTCACAGATGCGCTTTCATTAACGTGTAAAAACCTGAAACCAAGAATCTGCGTGTTTTTTATGTTTGTGCATCTGCATGGTTTTTTTTGTTTTGTTTCCTTGATGCAGCTCCTCCGCGCTTCGCCGCTGTTTCTACAGCCGTCAGACACGCCCGCCATCATGCTTCTCCAAACCTAATTACCTGTTTTCACGCCTGAGCCTAAAAAAATCACATGGCAATATTTTAATAGCCCAACCAATTTTTCAGCCAGCGGATATTGTCCGCCGATATTTGCATGCCATGTAAATATTAGTATCTGCGGACCGGTTCTAAGCACTAATGAAAAGCAAAACCGATTTACCGGCCAGCTGGTAGTTTCCGCCGATATTTGCGTGTCAAAGACATGTTAGTCTCAGAGGAAAAAATTGGCTGACAAGTACCGATATTAGGTCTGAGCTGCATTTAAGAAAAGACACCAAAAATCCAGCGTCTGTCTCAAATGTCTGACTCAAATTATTCTCCAAATGTTTGTGGCGCCACGGCGACGCCGCACAAACTGTGTAAAAAAAGTTTTCAAGGTCAAGTTTTCTATCAGGGAAAGGTGGTCGATGACATAGGGTGGTGATTTTGTGAGATGGACACATATGTGAAATTTAAAAAAAAAAAGCAACAGTCGCTGCACGGATTTCTGCAAAGTTCCCATCCGTCTTTTCAAGTGTGAATCGAAGGTTTCTCTTAAAAGCGACTCTTTTCAGTCTTTGTGGGATTTTGGGGGGTTTTTTTCCCCTCCACAATCTGACCGACAAAAAAAAAAAAAAAGAAAGAAAGAAAAAAGAAAAGAAAAAAAAGAGCCTGAACAAAAGCAACCTTTGTACCACGTTAATAACGAGAGCCGCCGCCTCCCTGCTTGTGTTTACAACTTTCAGCGCCGCCAGCTGCATCAGGCTAAAGCGCTTCGTGGGCTCCACCGGGGGGGGGGGGTGTTCTCTGCCTGTTTGTCAGCTGGATGATGAAGAACTGCCCGGCTGATTTCCGGTCGAGTTTTGAGGCACATCTTGGCTTTTTTCTTTTTTTTTGTTGTTGTTGTTGAACATTTTCACAAATTCCTCATTCGATTTTACATGGACTTTTTGGAGAAAAAAAGATAAGGGCATATTTACAGTGGTATCATCCAGTGCAACAAACATCCTCCTGCATTTTTGAAGAAGAAAACACACCAACCAGCCAAAACATTATGACCACTGCATGTCTGCCACAGAAGATAATATATAAACACCCCTGCAAGAAATTCTCCCACCAGGAGGAGTTTTTATGTTGATTTTTTTTTTTTGCCAGTTTAAAGCGTGCGAGTGGGATGATCAAATTTATCAGGGTCACCTCACCGTGGAACCCCAAACTACAGCCCCAATCACCATCGATCAGAAATGTCAACAATTCTCTCAAACAGATCCAATAATAAAAACTCAGCATAAAAGTTTGCGCTCGATGATCAACATTCGGTTGTAATGTTTTGGCTCAAGGTGCTTGGTTCGCAGGTGTGTGTGCGTGTGTGTGTGTGCGTATGTGTGTGTGAGATGGAGATACAGTACATTTGCATGTCTGTCTCACTCTTTCT